>MU790573.1:0-102080 GCA_027886635.1 Lentinula boryana
TCGTCTTCAGAGTCAGACCCTGACTCTTGTTGTGTGGTAGAGTCCTGATCAACAGGTTTCGTTCTAGGTAACAGGTTAAGGCGTTTCCGTTGAGGTGCAGGTTCGGGTGCACCGCCTGGCCCCAAATCAACACTGGGTTTCCGGCTGGGCGGTCTGCTCGTCTTGGTGGCAACTTCAGCGGCCTCAACGTTCTGTAGCATCTGGAACATGTTCGCGCTGGAGTTCGTTCTTGATAAAGATTCGCGCTTGCTTTCTTTTTTGCCTGCAAACACGCTGCTAGGCCCGAACGTCATGGGTGCGCCCTTACTGATCTGGCCAAATCTTGACAAATCTCCAGCTTTTGTAGGAGGACGAGGAGTGCTGCCACTGACAGTCCAGCCATCAGCGGAAGCTTGGTGGTCAGTTCTCTCTCCGCCACGGCGAGAACCACCACGAGACATGCTGATATGCCGGGTGTAAGCCTCCTTATCTGCCGTGGCCTTCTCCTTGGCAGCCTGAACAAGAGCAACTTGAGTATTATTTCATATCAAGAAAGGGGATACTGACCGCTTCGTGAACCTTGGCAATGGTAGTAGGCGCAGCGACGGCATTTCTCGACTGCCATTTCCGCTCACGAAGTTCAATGACATCCTAGAAAATATATGACAAAATTGATCTACGAAGAAACCAAAGATATACCGCACCTGTAACATGAATTGCATACGTGAGTTAACGTTCAGACTCTTGGTTAACTCCTTCATGCGGTCGAAGTACACATTCATATGAGCACGAGCTTTGGCAGTATCAAGCATCTGGCCAACAGTGGTGAGAAGCTTACACAGCGACTCAATCTCCTCCTCTTCAGGATTCTCGACATTGCCTAAAAGTTTTTTCACACATTCGTGCATGATACGTTCTGTTAACATCTGTAGCTTGAAAAGTTCACCGATGAACTTAATGAGACCAAGACCCTGACGTTTTGCCTTCTGAGCAGCGTAGTATTCTTCGGAGTAAAGAGCGATTTCTTCTTCTTCCTTTGAAGCGTTGGCAGCCTTAGCAGCTTGATCCTCTATCGCCTTAGTAGCAGCAGCAGCGGCAGTGGCCTCTTTGTTGACCCAACCTCGTTCAAAGTCTTCCTGGCATCTGTTAAGAAGGTACTTTCGGAAGAGTTGGCCACCAGCAATAGGCTTCCCTTCCGAGTTCTTGATACCATCATCTTGGACTTTAGGACTGATCTGCTCCATCATTTTTCGACACAGACGAGCGTACATCTCTGACCATGTAGCCTCATCGGTTGCTTTCTCGAAAACAAGGCGAATGACTTGGATGAGCGTCCGTCCATCTTTCTCCTTCTCAGATTTATTCGCCCAAGCAATGATTTGGTCGGAAATTGAATCAAACTTCTCCATCGTGAGTTTGTTGAGTAAAGCCTTGACCTTACGATCGACAAGCTCGGGAGAGTCTTGATCAACATTCGTGATAGCTTTCCTGTCCCATCGATTTTCGGATAGTTGTAATGGTGCAACAGGCTCGAGGGGTGCACCACCAGGCCCAAATGCGGCACCAGCGTGGCCGAACTGTTGGTGATGTGCTCCAGACGGAACCTTGTTGGCATCGGGGCGTTTGTCCCCACGTTTACTCCTAGTACGACCCGTATGCAACTGAGAACCAGGTCCACCAGAGCTAGCAGTTCGTTGTATACCCTGCGGACGGAAAGGTGCGCCAGCACCACTCATGGACACAGTGCGATTGGGATTAGCGAGTTGGAATCTCTCTTCACTAGATAGCTTGCTAGCATTCCCAGCTGTACCAAAGTTGCCCATCCCGCCGAAAGGAGTGGGCGCACCTTTGAATCCAGTTCCCACACCAACAGAAGACGAACGTATAATATTCCCTCGCGGACCACGTCCGGACTGAGTAAGAGTCATTGGGAAAGGCGGCTGGGAAGGCGGCTCAAGCCCGATAGCATCAAGAGCAGGAAGATTGTCGGGTTTCTCTTTGCACACGGACATGAACTGAAGCAAGAAATCTCTGTCATATCTGGATTGTGTATTCAGTAGGTGTATCGGTAGAGATTTAACGAGCACTTACCTAAACTTGCCATCCTTAGCATTAACATTAAGTTCGATCTTGGGACTCTGGACACCTTCGGGATAGGGCACACGGCCAAGGTCATCAATGACACGAGCAGTGGCAAGGGCAGATGGAAGAGGGGCGGGAATATTGGGCTTGTCGACGGTCGAAAGGTCGAGACGACCTGGTCGTCGTTTCGGCAGAGGTTCTGAAGGAGCTGCTGTATTGATTCGAAGGGGCTTTTGCTCCTCGGACTTTGTCTCGGCAGCTTTCTCATCCGATTGCTGTAACGAAGGTTCAAGGACTTCGCCTTCCTCCTGCTCTTCGACCTGAGCTTTAGCTTGAGTCTCCTGCTCAGCTTTCATCTTGGCTGCGGCGGCGGCCTCTTCCTCTTCCTTCAACAGACGCGCTTCTTCCTCCTCTTTCCTTCTTTCTTCTTCCTCTTGCCTCTGCTTTTCTGCCTCCGATTTGAGTTTCTCCTCTCGTAAACGTTCCTCTTCAGCAATACGTGCTTTCTCTTCCTCTTCCGCCTTCAATCTCTGTCGTTCCTCTTCTTCCACCTTCGCTTTCTGCTCTGCCTCTTCTCTAGCCTTGCGCTCGGCTTCTTTCTTGGCTTGACGATCAGCCTCTTCCTTGGCTTTACGCTCAGCCTGTTCCTTCTCCTTTCGCTCGAGATCCTCCTTCTTTTTCCGAAGACGCTCGTCCTCTTTGGCCTTGCGTTCCTTCTCCACAGCCGCAGCCTTCGCTTGACTTTCTTCCTTCTCCTTGTCCTCAAGCTTCTTTTTATCATCGGGCGCTACTATAGGTATAGCGCGTCTACCAGGTGAATTGAGTCCGGAAGTCGAAGGTGTGGGTAAAGAGGTAACGATCGAGGGAGAAGATTGATGGCTTTGGCCTTTCTTGAGTTTCTCGAGTGGGACCTCAGAGCCGTCAGCACTCTTGATGGTAATCTTCGAAGTTGGTCGAGGAAAGAACGTATTGGCGTTGGTGTTCAGCCGAGCACTTCCCGGGATTGTAGCGGATGAAGGCGTAGGAGGCGGCGACGATACCGTAGTAATGCTATTGGATGATGAATGCGTGAGAGGAGCGGGATGGGGGCTGTGTGGAGCAGTGACTGCATGTGAAGGAATTGGGGTACCGGGAGGACCGCCTTGTAATGAAAGGGGATTATTTCGAGGAGACATCGGCATTGGAGGATGAGGAACCCCCTGGGATGATGGATGATGTGGAAGTGGAGGATGCTGTTGGGCATGAGGTGGAGGCATTTGTTGCGGGGGTATATTGTATGCCCAAGAGGGATGAGGGTACATGTAGCTGCCTTGTTCAGGAGGTATCCCATACTGTAATAGTTTCAGCTCGCGATATATTCATTGATTTGATATGCATGAAAAACTGACATAGTAAGCACCCCATGGCATCTGCGGCTGCATTGGAGGAGATTGTACGTTAGGCTGTTGCCCTGGATGTGTATGAGGAACGAGACGAGGACTTCCCATGGGCGGTTGTATCGGAGGTCCAGGAGGAGCATTTGCACCGTTAGGAGGACGAGGCGCATTACCATTTGGAGCCTGTTGTCTAGTGTAGTTCGGTGATCTTGGTTGGCTGGGCACTCCAGCAGCCCCAGAATTTAGCGGTGGGCGTATACCGGCAGGCACAAATGAAGAGTATGAGGGCACACCGTTTGGGGCGCCTGATGTCGATGGCTGATGTTGTTGGGTCGGTAGGTTTAATGGTCGTGCAGAAGGCGAGGAAATATCGGACGTTGACCGGGAAGTAGAAGGTGTGTTCTGGAAGAATTTTCGAACATCTACATCTACCTTAGTTTTTGTGGGTGCAGAGGTCGAAGATGACGTCGACGCAGCAGAGATGAACGCCGAAGAGGACGTTTGGCTCAACGGCGGTTTTGTCGTTGACGAAACAGAAGATTTCCCATTTATCTGGCTCATGGCAGCGGGGACTGAGCCAAAAGTTTTTACACTTTCAGCCGAAGATGTAATAGCGGGTGCAGCCGCTGGAGAAGAGGATATCGATGCCGAGGCATCGTCTATGGATCCAAAGGAGACCGCCGAGCCTGGTTTATGATGAATCTTCCGCACAAAAGAAAGCGATGAGGAAAAAGACACGCATACCTGTTTTTGTTGCACCTACGTTGTTACGAGGTATACTGACACCATCTTTTATAGGGATTCCCTGACCAAGAGTGCTAGGCCGTCTAGAGTGAGTACCGTGCGTTTGCGCAGAGTTCGATGGTGCAGGAGATTGGGAGCGCGGCGAAGCAGTTTGTGGTGGACCGTTTGCCCAAGCCGACTTTGATGGTAGCTGGGTCGCAGGAATCTTTGATGTTGCAGCAACAGAAGATTTGCTCATTCTACAGCGAGAAAAGCTAGAGCTTAGAAATTTCGTACAACGAGATGGCAAGGAAAACTCACGAATTTTTGTCAAAAAAGAGTATGTGTTGAGATTGTACTGATTTCAGATTATTTCTTGAGAGGGTTGGTCGTTAAAAATGACCTGCCAGCAGGCTAGGAAGCAGCTGGAGAAGAGGTGGGGTTGTTCTAAAGGAAATAAGCACGGACGCTCTGTGCAGCTATCCGGTAGGAATGTCTGTCCTGAATGAGGAAGACGAAAAGAGCAGAACGAAAAACCCAGGACCACGCGGTGAATAGCCGGCGCTTCGGCATGCTCCGGCCGGTCGATTGACTCACTCACGGTCCCGGCGCGTCGAATCTCCGCTTTGTGCAATTGACAAAATACGACTAGACTACTACGGCTCATTCTCTGCCATATAACTCATGTCTAGCTTTGCCTTAGTATCTAATACATAATTCTGAAAAGACAGAACCAAATCATTTTATCACCAGTATAACACATGCTCATTTTGCTTCATATTGCTTTCGGATGGGAAGTGATGATTGTTCGAATCCTGGACGAAGAAAAGCCAGTACACAGTGACCGAATCGGGGTAATGTATCAAGGACAGCTAATAAGCCGAGACAATCCTCGAGATCTAGATGACGACTTTTGCCGAATCCTTCTGCTTCAACTTCAAAACCATGTCGGCGCCTGGCCCTCCTATGTGATCTTCTGATTCGGGGAACGTAGAGCCCATCGAAGACAATGTATTTCCGCCCCGCCCTGTTGCCGCAAATTGAGGTCGAGATTCGAGGCCAGTCATCCGATTTCGAGTCGTGCGTTGTCCCTCGGAATTCAGGTCAGCCGATGTCAGCCCAAGACTAGTCAGGACGATGATCATAGTAGGCACAATCGCCTGTGAAGTATTCAGCTCAGGAGAAGCACAAAGTGATTTATAATGAGCACTTACAGTAAGCTGAGCGATAGGGTCGTAGATGATGTAGAAAGCATTATTGTTCAAGAAATAAAGAGTGATCTCGATGACCAGCGCTGAAGAGTAGATGGCTCCCGACTCGATGACGAGGATTAAAACCCGACGATATTTGAAGGACGAATCATGAAGAGTATTAAATTGGCGGTTCACCCACCTTGAAACGAATATTTAGCCAGCCCAGAAGCAGTTGTGATGGACGACTCACCAGATTCGGGCAGCAATCAGAGAAGTAACAACAACGTTGGTAGCGAGTGATAGTGAGAATAGCGACCCATTCCATCTCTCTAGGTTAGAGCCAAACGCACTATGCGTAGTCCTCGCTTCTGCAAATATAACTGCTTGGCCGAACCCACAGACTGGTCATTTGATAGTCAGTGAAAGATATTTTACTTGATAGGGTTGCAATACCTGCGGAAGCAATAATCAAAAGGATTGGGAGGATGGACGGCAACCATCTTTGTCCCCAGACATTATAGCATCTCCACACCTGCAACATTCCAAAGCTATCAGTGAATGCTTTAGAACGTGTGCTAGTCGTCGACACTCGCCATGATACTGTCTCCGAGGATTGAGTTGACAGTGTGTATCGTCACTTTCGCGACATTCGCAGGGATAGAAACATCGGAAAAAAACTCGGTGGGATTTCGAAGGACGATAAATCCTTCTACCAAACGATAGAATCCTAGAGAAACATGGACGGTGGAAAAGAGGAACATCATGATTGCAACGCCAACGATGATTTTACTGAGAGATGTTCTTCTTTTGTAACGAACGATGAAGAGGTATGAGAAGAACAACAGCAAGTTGATTCCTAGGTGTAGCAAATTATTGTTAGATTAACCTAAGATTTTGAAGGATAACGCACCATAAAAGAGTGTCTCGAGCCATATGGCAGTAAGGTAGGCTCGGTCGAGGGGAATCTGTGAGCTCGGCATGTCTGTAGATTAATATGGGGAGAAAAAAGAGCGTCTGCAGAGTAAAGCATATGAGCAGAGCAAAGGATTGATTCCATGGCCGATGTTCACACACTTGAATCGGGAAGGAGCTGAACTGAAGGGAAATTTTCAATAGAAATATGGGAGATCACGGCAAGGTCTGCAAAGATACATCAAAATATCATCTTCAGCTTTGTGCAACCATGAGTATATACTTGACAGACTTCGATTGCGCCAGTGAATTATCGTCATCCCACGAGTACATCCCACTAGGAGAGGAACCGATGAGGGAAGACCTTCGTGGAGTATCAGCTATATGGCTAGTTGATCATGATGAAGGCCTCAGCAACTATCTTTCCATGTGTTCATCACTCAGTGCCAGATGCAACCTGGATCGGACCAGGATGATGAATGTTGATTTTCGGAGAATCAGCGGTACTGATTGATATATTGCAATTTGGGACCTTGCGCGAAGCAACGGGGGAGAAAGGACAGAGTGAGAGCAACCAGGGGTAAACGTTCGACATAGGAGGAACAAGATAGAACTGGGATGTATACTGATTTCAGAAGTCTCCAATAACGCATGCCTGATATGGCAGTGTAATCATTATGGAGATCGATTTCGAATGCATCATCCTTTCCCTGCGTGTGTTGAGAATTGACGCATTTGAGCCTGGTGAAGGGCTCAGACTGAAGTGAAAAAAAAAAACAAGAACATCGTATCACTGATCAGGTGGAAACTCTCTTGCCTCGAGGCTTTGGCTCTCTACAAATGCGCCAAACACGAGGATTTTAGCGAGCCAAGGGCGTGTCGAACGGTCGAGATAGTATTAAAGCTTCGCGTTTTACTGGTCGCAATATCTTCATACAGTTGCTCTCGCGTCTCTTGCTCGAAATAGCAGCGACACTCCCCAAGCCACAATGACTACGATTGTTCCAGAGGTAAAAGATTAGTTTTTGAGATTGTTTTCGATCTCTGAATGGGAGAATCAGCATTTTCCAATAGAGCTCTGCGAGTTACTACAAACTCTTTCGTTAGGAGGAGTAACAAAGCTTGATGTGAGCCATGATTTTTCTTCGCAATGGATCCTAATTAATGTTCTTGGAGATAGCGAGAAGTCAACGACACCGCGGATGTTCCAAGATTGCCAAACGCTCAGGAAGACGTTACGATGTTCGACGATCCGAGTTATCAGGGGAGCTCTTCCAAAGACACTAGAATTCAAAGTAACTAATTTCTTTTCAGTCCGACGCAGCAGAATCGGATTGCTCCAACACCAGTACAAGAAGCGAATACTCCGGCTGTGCGTACCTCCAAGCCATACAATCCCAGCTGGACACGTACCCCACCACCGGAGGCGAATATCTCGAAGCCATCTTCACCCATCGAGAGATCTTTTCGTCATATCCCAAAGCGCATCAGGATTGTGCGCGCGGGTTTAGTGATATCGCATACATGTTGGAAAAGCGGGCGTGGAGGGCAGACAGAGATGCGGATGTAGAAGCGGTCACATCTTTCAGACATGAGGCATGGCATATTGCAGCAACAATGTGAGTTCTCGAACGCCACAGGAAGATACAGTCAGGCTGATAAATACTTAACGTATTAGGACAGTCTATGCATCAGAGAGGACGGTACCAGATCCCAGCGCTGGCCTTTCATCAGTCAAATCACCTGTCTGCGTAATGCAACCAGCATGGTAATATTCTAGACGGACAATGATTTGAAGACATTATCCTCCAATATTCTCTATTAATCGTGTATCCGCAAATGTTTTCATGCTCTTGAGTCGCGGCTATCGTTCCACATGAAAAGACGGGAAAAATGTCAAGTCCAAAATTCTATTCTTGCTGAGTCTGACGACTCCGATACCTTCCCGGCATTCCGCGTGGAAGGGACACGCAATAAGAGGTTATGAAACTTAAAGATTTGAGTAATTCTACTTTTTCCTGCCACGAAAGTTCAGCTGAGGTATGTAGAAGAGATAGACCGCACTACGTACTTTCCAGATCCAGAGAACGCCTTCCTAGTATGCGAAAACTCTCCCAATTTATGACCAACCATCTCCTCCGTGACCATGACCGGAAGGAAGCTCTTGCCGTTATGGACCAAAAAACGAATTCTACCATACAAGTAAGAGCAGTATGGCGACGACCTATTAACTTCTAGAGAACGTACCCAACAAAATTCGGCAGGATAGTGCATGACCTAGCTTGAGTTTTTATCGCGACATTGGAAGTTTGAGCCTCCCTTAGGTTGGGGAAGGCGACGAAGTAAGGACCTGAAAAAGGAATTCAGCCCCTTTGTATTTCGAATGTGATCCTAGTAGCACCTTTCCAGGCAGAGCGTCCTCCTCTTTTGAACAAGCTGAGGGTGGGTCGCATAAGGAACTGGAACAAATGGGCGCTTATTACTACGGGTTTACAGCGTTTCTTGGGTATCCGGAACTGTGAGATTTCGGGGGTAGCCTAAGATATGCCCTACTTTCTGATCTGACATACGCGAAGACGAATCTTTGCAATGTCGGTCTTTCTTTGGCCGTAAACGCAAGATTCTACTGAAAGATCCCAGTACAGCATCTGAGCATTTGTGCCGGATTCAATTTCAATGAGATTCCTTCTGCAATCAGTGCGATAGAAAAACTTATACAAGTAGAGTCAATGGTGACTCGGATGTGGAGTAGTACAGAAACATCAAAAACTACGCGTCGAATATCATGTCAGCCTCCGGGAACAGCTAAATGCTACAGGATCAAGCTTACGAGCTTCGTCATGATAGAGCCAGCGACTACGGGTATATCCACACAGTTCGGCATGAAGGACAGTAACAATTCTCTTGACCGTGAATTGATTAAAAGAGGAGAAACGACGCCAACCTGAGTCGAATTCAATCATATGTTGCAATATCGATTCAGGTCAACTATCCCAAACTCTAATCAAGGCTAAAATTGAGGAGAAGGGTGTCAAAGCGATACCTAAAGATACAAAAATGTAGGCAAGGAAATCCTCGCAAGAATACCACTACAGGCACTCCAGTACATGAAGCGTAAAAGCTTCCAGTAGTCCAAGAATGATTCCATGATCGAATGCTAAGTAAATGCAAGAAAGAACGGGAGAAATATAAGGATAGGAATATCTGATACCAATTAGATACGAAAGTAATTATCGTAAAATGCAGCCAAAATCCCAGGCAAAGCTCATGAACAGTGATATCAAATGTTAATGATACAGAAAAATAATAAACATCGTAAATCATGAGATCGGCGGACATACACGTTATGGTGCCAGAGGCTGAGTAATGGATACGCTGAAGATGATTATGAGGGCGACCAAGCCAGTGGTATTTTTACAAGTTCATCAGGTCCTTGAGTCCAAGTCTATGTCCGCCTACGTTTTTCCAAGGAACTTGGGTCGAGTATGAGATGCCTCATCGAGTTCAAGCGAGATGGCAATGGACAGAACATCAAATGTCGAACCATGGTGTATTATGGTGCTGGACTCGTCTTCCCTTTCAGCTGTCCAGCGAAAAAACCTGCACGCTGCTCTGAGTCGGTGAAGCTTGCTTGGCGCAAGGATGGCTGCGACGATGTGACACCGGAACGAATAAGTAAAGGCCTTAAAGAGGAAGTGCGGGAAGAAGCTGAATATGGTGAGGATGGCGAATTGAGAGTATCGGTTTGTGAAAGGTAAGAATCATCGGGCTTGTATTTGTCTTTGGTTGGCAAGGTGGACGGGGTGAGGGTAGAAGTGGTAGAATTGGACAACTCAGCATTTGAGATCATGTCCCACATTTGAGATTCGCTTTCAGTGATGATAAGTGATTAGCGGTTGTATTATGGTAAGAGTGTATGTTTATTTACCTTGGCTTGGGGAAACCATCCGCTTCCATCCTGCGTCCTCGACAGCCGAGAAGTTTCTTCGAGTTCTCATACGCCTTTCGGTAGTTCTTCTTCGCTTCCTCGGCAAATCCAAAGAACACGAAGAACACGAAGGAGCAAAACACCGGAACCCAGCGATTGATCTCGACCGCCGCACGGTCAAGGCGGTTAGCTTTCCATACGCTCGCCGAGACCAATTGTACACTGGTAAAGTCCATTGATTTGGAGAGGGCGGAGAACGGTAACACAGCAGCGCGCGCGGAAACGATGATAGCGAAAACGCCGATAGGCGTATTGCAGAACATATCGACAAAAACCAAGAGCATGAGTCGAATGTAGCGACTGGGAGACATGCCGGAATTTGTGCTTGCAATTTTGGCGAATTCCACCCGGTGGTTGTAGAAATTGCGCAGTGTGAGCACTGCGATGAGATGTTAATATCAGCGGCGAGGGAATCGGGCGATGTCCTTACCTGAGTATATAAAAGAGCATACGCCAATGAGTACTGGCCACATAAAATACAATATGTAGGATGCAACGGTATTGAAGGTGGCGGGTTGGCACCCAATTTCCTCGAATATGTCAAATCGACGGGGTTGTACAACAAAGTCTGTATACATACAAGCGTGAGATTTGGAGCTTCAGATTTACAATATATTGACGCACGAAGAGCCATCACAAGTAGAGGAATTCCGAAGGCAATAACGGAGTTTATGATTATTTCACGTCGCTTCTGAATGCCCCCGGTTCATTATTGAAATACCATGTCAGAAGATTTTATAGAGGCTTACTTCGTGCGGTGTCGTTGAACGTCCGTTCATTGCGGATATATGGTATAACTGTCGGCTGATAGCGAGTGTTGAGGAGGTGATACCAACACTTGCACCAATGATGGTTAGCACAGCTGTAAAGATTCCTAGGTCAGGTTACGCATGGGATAAAATAAGAGAGAAGGCTCACAAATATCGCACCATACAGGAGCAATGTTATTGACATTGTCGGCCCAGATGATCGAGTTGATGAATTCAACAAGCGAATACAATCCTGTGGATAACATGTACGAACAAGTCCCGATATTGCGGGCTCGAAAGTGCCATGGAAAAGGTATGAAGCTGACGATGATTGCGACGAAAGAGAGAACTGGATATAACGGAAAAGTTGGGTCGGAGGCGTGCATGACGAGGTTTAGCGATTAGTGAGTGTAGAGGTGATGCGAGAGAGCGGAATGTATAGGGAAGCAAGAAAGGAGGAAAAAGTATGCGCCATTCAGATAAGCCATATTTATGGCAGATGATTAGGACAATGCTTTTGGTGAAGACGTACTATTGTTGTTCTCTGGATGAAGAACAATAAGAAAGGATACAATGGGCTCATCCTGAATTCAATGGGCTCAATACGGACCCACAATCTAAGAGACTGTTGGACTTGTGGTTTGCCTTGTTACCGGCCAAAATGGACAGAGAAAGTACGAAGTGGAGAAAACCATTCATCACAGGCCAAGGCGCTCGAAATTGCCAGATACAGGACGCTATTTGCTTGTATGGGCAACCTCAATACAGTTCGGCACCATGCCGCATGCGACCATTTTGGTACAATCTAAGCGCTAAACGCAAATTCCTTCGCGCTCCTTCCAGGGAATTTGGTGAACAAGAACCAGAAGAGCTGACTCTCAACGAAAAAGATGTACATATTGTGAAGCTATATATACTTGTAATGCCCAAAAAAAAAGCTATAAATGTACTCTCTGTCTAAAATCGCAAATGACATCTGCGCAAAGAAATTTTATTTCCCCAATTTTTTTCTGTTATTTACATATGATTCTATGCAGCGAAGCAGAACCGAAAAGTTTTTGAGGTGCACTGGGACGAGGATATTGAGAAGGAGAATCCTCGCTGAATTCCTAGTCCGATAATATAAAAATAATGATAAACAAATCCGTCGAAGTTATATTATCTCATCGGTATTACACACGCCGAAACAAAAAATTCAATCACGTTCTTGCACGCGCGTTCACGTTCACGTTCATGAGCGGACCCAACTTCCCTGGCCTAGTGCCACTACATATACCTGGCAAGGAGCCTCTTCCTCCTGGAGTCTCTGAGGAAGAACGAGATGGATACGAACAAATGAAGAAAACCGAAAAGTTCATGACCATGGCGTCGGAAACTTGTGCGTTCAAGACTGTACTGGCTGGTGGAGGAGGTCCGTCTATTTACTTGCCCTCAGCCTTCTGTTGCTTTGCATTTATTGACTCTGTTTCGAAGGCCTGGCCATTGGTGCTTTCTTTTCGTTGATGTCATCTTCATTCGCCTATGAAGATCCTCTTCTTCGAGAGCGGACACAGGCTGGAATGAAGACACATCAAAAGGCGAGCGCAATGTTCAAGGAAATGGGCAGAGGAATGTGGACAACCGGAAAAGGTTTCGGAAAAGTTGGAGCGCTGTATGCAGGCATTGAATGCATAATAGAATCGGTATGAGCATTCCCTCTCCCTCTGGCATCCCCTGATTCCTGCCACCATTGCTTACACTTCTGAGCCTCCAGTATCGCGCAAAAAATGACATATACAATTCTGTATCTGCTGGATTTCTGGCAGGAGGTATTCTCGCTCGAAAATCCGGCCCAAGAGCAGTAATCGGTGGTGGGCTGGCTTTCGCCGCCTTTTCGGCTGTAATAGACCTTGCTTTCATACGAAGAGAACCCGCAGAGTGAGTTCAATGCCGTGTGTTGCATTACTTCCATATCTGATCTTGCTTTTAGGGAGGATTGACCCATTGGGGTTTGTTGTGACAACGACATGTTGTATCTTGGGTCTTTTCATTTAGTGCTCACTCTAACTTACTCGCATATTCACTGTATCATATCGCATAGTATAAACGTACACACTACTCTCCCATGTGAACCTTCATCCTGCTTGGGTATTCTTGCAAATCCTCTCCTAGTTAACTCCCAAGGAAGTTATGTTCTTTTGTGATGATCATTAATACAATAGTATCGTATGGTCGTTTCAGTACAGTAGGAGTTCAAAGCAGGTCATTAATGATACATGAACAAACGTGAACTGGGAGGGTTTTGTTGAGGAAGTACAATGCAGAAGCACGAGAGCAAACACAAGCAGATGCTGATGCTAGTGACAATAGCAACACTGGTAGACTGACCCTCCCATGCATAACAGACAACCCCGATCATTGCCATGATGAATCCCAGTGCCGTAGTCACCAAACACAGTGTATGGCAACGACTCAATAAATTTATCGGCGGTTGTCGCTGGAAAGGACCGGTTTGCACCAACTGAGGATTGGCACTCCAGATTGAGGGTATTTGACGATTCGAGGGAGGAGGATTTTCTTTCTCGCGGGGAAAAGTTCCATTCCCTTCAGATGCAGGAGAGCGCGGAGACGTAGGAGACCGTGTGATATTATGTGCGGCCATATCAAGAATGGTAGAACCTTTGGACGTAGGGCCGTGTTGGTAAGAAGGATCGGCGGCTTCAACCTGTCGTTCTTCGCGTTTTGCCTCTTGGATTTTGAACCGAACGAGGAAGAAGGATGCGAAGAAAGATACAAAGGATGCATAAAGATGAAGGACTAGTGAGCCCATAAACCCTGCGTTAGCTGCTTGCGACCAAGCGGATGAATTAGATGGATCATCTGGCATTGTTACTTGGAGCATGCTCGCCTCGACTGAAGCAAGGAAGGTGGTCTGTCGAATTAAAGTCGTGTAAGAGCTCACGAGTACCTTCAAACTGATCATTGTACATACAATGAGAGTGATCAACTGCAGACGATCTTGCCATGATTGTACGAGATCCTTCAATGCTTTGCGTCGTGCTTCATCGTCGGCTTTATTCTGATCCTCTTGAGTTTCTGGTTACAACGATTCAGCCATTTAGCTCGAAATTGTGAAAGAGCAATATACTCTTTCTGAGCGGCGTGACTATCTCCACGTCGCCATTATGATCCTCCTGCACCTGGCACAATTGTGAAGGTGACATTTGAGCTGAGCTGTCCAAGTTGTAGGTGCGACCTTTGATGTTCGAGATTGGTGGTAATTTAGGTTAAGAGAAGAAGGGACATACGAGTGAATCTATGCATCCTATGTTATACCGTCTCGACAATCTCTGACATAAACCAAGAATGATTTATATCGTTCAGCCAACTCCAAGCCTCCACAGGAAGTGCAGATACTGAATACGAGACGTCCGAAGACAGCGCCATTACCCGCTTGCGAATTCCTCGGAGTTGTAATCGGCTTTGCAATGGCGGCCAAAACTGATGACCCCCCGCAAATGGAGACATTATTCCCACGGGCCTCAACCTCTTCTCGTCATCCACTTGGCTGGCAAGTGCAGTGGGGGCAATTCCTTGTCTTTTGCACAGAATCTTTGCAAAATACACACAATACATGATAACGTCCCAAAAATGCGAAATTACAGCACATTTGGGTTTCCCCCATTTCCCAACTTTCCGCGGTTTTCGTAGAAAAACTCCACAGCTCGGGTATGTATCTGGGACGTCACACCGGATATTGATCGGACCGCGTAATTACTCTGAATACGGTAGCATTGATCCCGTGGCCGAATAACAGTCACAAGTCCAGATGTACTGTCAGGTGACCCTACTCCGGCAACTTCCATGAAACTGTACAGCTGGATGCCGGTGCACGGCAGACGATTTCATCTGCCAAACGTTTCGATTAGTGGCCATATACCTCAAAGCACTTAAAAATGTCCAAGCCCGGTACGTACGCCTACCACTAATCCATCCATGCTATCTGAACTATTCTTTCTATATCTTTGCTAAACTTGAATACCCGTCTCGTCGAATTTTTTCTACCGACCTCAATCTGAAAATATAACATCTTTGCGCTCCATTATACCTTTTCAGCACCACCCGCCGGTACAAAGTTCAGACTGACTCTTGGTCTTCCCGTTGGTGCAGTTATCAATTGTGCAGACAATTCTGGCGCAAAATCTTTGTTCCTTATCGAGCCGTATGGTTTTGGTGCCCACTTGAACCGTCTACCCGACGCTGGTGTCGGTGACATGGTTGTCGCATCTGTGAAGAAAGGGAAGCCGGAACTAAGGAAGAAGAGTGAGTGTTAATGTTGAAATTCGTCCGTGTAATCGGATAGGACAGTCATGGAGGAAGGACCAGATTTGGCTACTTCGCGGTTGAAAATACTTGGGATCTGACTCCTTTCCCTCTTTTTCTACTTATCAGCTATGCCCGCCATTGTTATCCGTCAACGCAAAGCATGGAGACGGAGAGACGGAGTCTTCCTCTACTTCGAGGTGCGCATTCTCGGTTGCCGGTCTTTCTCATCCTTTCTCAAGTTGTCGCTCTATCAGGACAACGCTGGTGTAATTGTCAATCCGAAGGGAGAAATGAAGGGCTCCGCAATAACAGGGCCTGTCGCAAAAGAATGCGTATGTAGTACATTTCTGATCTCGCTCGCTCGCTGACTATGTTCACAGGCGGATCTCTGGCCGCGTATTGCATCCAATGCTGGTACGGTGGTCTAGGTGCATATTAATAGTGGCTGTCTATGCATAGTGTATGAAATTATGTTCATCTTTCCCCTCAAACTGACTATGGAAATTGCATGATCCAACTGACGATGCAAACATAATAAACTGCTGATGCATTAGCTCCATCTGAAGAGGGACCTGAGGAATCCCGTTCAAATTTCGAGAGCGACGGTTCTTGCGACGGTATCAAATAACTGTATCCTGACGCCATGTAGTCCACCAGCGGAAGCCTCTAGATAGAGAAGGTCGAGGTTAAAGGTTGGGGGCCACGTAACCAGGTGTAACCTTGCGTCCGTCTGCCATAATCGGATGGCTATCAGGGTCATACTTTAAGTTTCACATCCCTGGCATACGACGATGCAGGTGCTCTTCCCTACAATTGCTAATTGCTCAGTGAAGGCATGAGAATTTCTTCATCCTTTGTATTCCCTCCACTGAGGTTAAGAAGTAGTCCAACTTTTACACATCCCACGCAGAACCCACCCTGGCACTGCACAAAACGGTAAATATTTACCCTATTCTTATATTGTGAGGAATCTCGACTGCATCTTATTTCTCGGCGTCGAACAAGAGCTTGCTCGTGGGTGGCAAGCCCCGGACTGAGACCTGATCTTCACTCAACCGGTATTGTTTCACAAGAAAGTTCAAGGCGAAGACCGCGATCTCAATCCCTGTGAACGACGGTGGGACAACGTATTCCGCGCCGCTGCTTAGGGCGAATTGAACTAAGCTCGCTACTCTTGTCTATTGTAATGTTTCCAAATGTTGTGGATAGGTCAATTGCTGGCGGTCAGACTCCGAAAATCCTCAAGGCCTTAATGTCGCACAACTCCGGTATGTAGTATTGGACATGATCCAATACTTAATCTATCACCACGCTATTTTCCGGTGCAAAGGTAAGTTTGCGTTTTCCTGTGCTCTTCGAAAACTAAATTGGTGTCACTCTTCTCACAGGACATCCTCGCTGATGCTTTCACAATACCTTTCACCTTCTCCGACACCCTTTGGCAATTCTAATGATCTAATATGGGACGCTATACCCAATACTTGCCAGTCATCCAACGTTCTTGCTGGACCTTGGCGTTTTTCCGGGTAATCCGAGTGCACGTATCCGGCTGAGAACAATCTGCTCCAATTGCAGAGCGCTCTTCAAAGCGATAATATGAACTCGATCTCGACCAATAGCAGAAAATAATATGTTCCCATATTTTCGATTTGTGGAAAGACACCCTGAACATATAAATATGGGTGAGTCCGTAGCCCAATCATTCGAAGATGCGGTCGCCTTCGTTTTTGCCATCCTCTTTCTTATTTGCAACTCTATATCTCTCTGTGCTTCAGGTCGCCTCACTAGCACCGAAGGGAGAGTGGACTTTTGTTCAGAATGGCACAACTGGGATCACTGCGCTGGAAGTGACACTAGTGTCTCCTACGCTCATCCTAATGTTCGATAGGGTTCTCGGTGATCCCCTCCAGATAGACGGGCACCAAGCATGGGTTGAGCTTTGGAATCTTGAAACCAACACAGGATTCCCTCTGAATGCCATCACCGACACTTTCTGTGCTTCCGGCGCACTTCTCAGCAACGGAACAATGGTATGTACGTTTTGTCAGTCTCCCGGCTGTCTCAATTAACTGAGTCGGAGTGTTTGTAGGTCAGTGTCGGAGGTCAGGCTTCGGAGCTTCCCCCTGGCGTGACTGTACCTCCAGATGCTGACGGCCGAATGGGTATCAGGATCTTTGAGCCTTGCGCTGACCCCGCGGGACTCAACTGCACCCTGTTCGAAGATCCTGCCACTCTTCATCTCGCTGCAAACAGATGGTACACATCCGCAATCCGTATATTTGATGGCTCTTTGGTAAATGAAATATCTCCACTTTGGTTTGTGGGTTGACCTCGGAATGTCGATTAACAGATGATCATCGGAGGGACCCACGAGGAAACCCCATTTTACAACACGGATCCAGAGAATTCCTTTGAATTTTTCCCTCCAAAAGACAATGGACAGACCAGATTCTCACCGTTTTTGGCGCGAACTGTGCCCACGAACTTGTTCCCTCGGTGAGTATAAGACTCAGTTAGTATTTACTATCCTGAGGCCATGCGCATTTCCAGTGGATTTGCCCTTCCTGACGGCAAAGTATTTATTGTGGCCAACAACCAGTCAATCATTTACGACGTTGAAGCTCAAACCGAAACCATCCTCCCTACAATTCCCAATGGTGTTCACGTCACAAATCCCATGGATGGAACTGCGACACTCCTTCCGCTCTCCCCGCCAGACTTCATACCAGAAGTTCTCGTCTGTGGGGGGAGTAACTCCAGTGATGCGACTCCCTCTGAAGAACTGTCTTCTCAAGATCCTGCATCGGACCAATGTACTCGAATCACGCTTACACCTGAGGGAATCAAGAAGGGTTGGATCATAGAGAGGATGCCCGAGGGCCGCATGATGCCTGAAATGATCTTGTTGCCTAATGGCCAAGTGCTAATTACCAATGGTGCTGGGACCGGCTATGCTGCTATCTCGTCAGTGAGTGACCCTATAGGCAACTCAAATGCTGATCACCCGGTGTGAGTTTTTACGCTATCGTGGGACACCGAATGTTATATGCTTGCATGTATAATATCCTCTAGGCTTACACCAGTTTTCTATGACCCTGAAGCTTCTCTCGGAAGTCGTTTCAACAGAGAAGGTCTACCTACAACGAATATTCCGCGGTTGTATCACTCTGGCACAACTATGACGCCAAGCGGGTGTGTTCTTTTACAATCGTCGAAGTTTCTAGTCACATACTGAATCTCCTCCCTACCTACTAGAGCAATATTCCTTGCAGGATCCAATCCAAACGGTGGTGTGGTTGAAAATGCGACATTCAACACGTCAGTCAAAGTTTGTTTTTCCATCGTCGCTCATGCTTGATCTATTGCTCTTACTCCTAGTGAGTTCCGAGTGCAATTCCTCAATCCTCCGTCCCTATCACGCTCCCGACCAAGTGTTAGTCGTGTTCCAGAAAAAGTAGCATTTAATGAGCCGTTCACCGTCGACATTGATATCCCGAACGACCTCAACACTGGTGATCTCAAAGGTTCGACTTGATCATACACAGTGTGATATTCTATACTAACGGTGTTTCTTGTCTTCCCTCCTGTTGCAGTGGCTTTAATGGATTTGGGATTCTCCACTCATGCTTTCCACTCAAGCTCTCGCCTAGTCTTCATGGAGGCACAGTTGTCCGGGAATAAGAAATCGCTCACTATCAGGCCACCTCCCAATAACCGCGTTTACCCACCAGGTCCTGGTATGTATATAATCATTTAATATCTTCTTCCATTCTTCTAATGATGGTTTAGCATACATATTTGTGACTGTGGACGATGTTACGAGTACAGGAACTCGGGTGATGGTTGGTAATGGAGCATCTCCTCCCGTCCAGGACCAGGGCGTTCCGTTGGTATCTTGAGCTTGAGCAAGGGTTTTGTGCCAGTTATATTTTTAAATGAATCTTCGCTGTACTATAAAACAAAACAATGAATTCAGATCTATGCCGGCTACAAAATGATTTCCCCCATAACACTGCTTGAAAAAATTAGTATTATTCTTACAGTAGAGACTACAGAGCATAGATACATAGATCAACAGATCCTCAAATCCTACTAATTAGAACATCGGACTCCACATCTTGGCGGAAACAAATGCCAGCAGCTCTTCGTCAGACATCGAACGAAGGTCAGTGGAACGATCAACGCCCTACAAAAATCATTGTTTAGGGTGAACACAACTAAAAGAAAATTTTGCAACATACAGCTTTCTGGGCAGCTCGAATGACTTCTTTAGCAATGAGCGCACCAATATCACGAACTGTGAAAAGAGATTGAATTAGAGCAGACAACAAGGATATGTGCGAAATACTTACTACGTTCGATTCTAGGGTACAGCAAATCGACACTACGTTCATCTGGAGTCAATGACTCAGCCAAACCGAGGGATGAGGCTTCCACCATAGTGTCGGTGATGGACGTTGCGCGAGCTAGGATAGCACCGAGACCAAGACCTGGGAAAATGTACATGTTGTTACCCTGACCAGGATAAAGCATCTTTCCTTTCCATTCCATCTCCGGGAATGGCGAACCAGAAGCAAACAGGACTTGTCCATCAGTGTGTTGAACAGCATCTTGGAAGCTACACTCCGAGAGCTTGACAGGATTGGACAGAGGGAAGATGATAGGACGAGGATTCAAAGTTGCCATAGCTTGGATGACACCAGCATGGAAGGCATTCTGGGTTAGAAATCATATCAGGTCAGACTTATAAGCGAAGAAGCAGGCCAACTCACTGATATGGTTGAAAGGCCCAAGAGAGCAGTGGGTTTCACATATTCGATGACTAAAAGAGAATGTCAGCATCGATGAGATGAGAGGGATGAATTTTGCCTGACTGTCGAGAATGTTTTTGATTGGCGGTCCAGCATAATCTCTGCGGGAGAAATCTAGAAAGAAAGTGAGTGACCGCCTGCGAGAAAGAGACAGAGCTTACATTTCTTGTGTTCCGCCATAGGACCACGGGCGTCAAAGATAAGGCCCTGAGAGTCAACCAACCAGATACGCTCGCGGGCCTCTTTCTCCGACAAGCCTTGTAAAGTGAAGAAACTCATGAGTTGCATGGCAACCCCGACCCCTGCGGAGCCTGCACCGAAAAACAGGATTCTATGAGAGGTTAAGGGTTTACCAGATGCCTCTGAGGAAAGTTTGGCGGCGTTGATGAAACCACTCAGTACGACAGCGCCAGTCCCCTGAATGTCGTCGTTGAAAAGAGGATATTTATTTCTGAACCTCTCTAGCCACATGAACGCATGGTCCGTCGAGAAGTCCTGAAAGCATCACGATTAATGCTGCGGGGTTTTTAATAATGGCTCATACTTGCCTCGAACTGGATTAGGAGCTTGGGGAAAGCAACTGACATTTCGTGCATAAACTCATCCATAAACTCAATCATCTCATCATCCCCTATCCGACGTTGACGGAGACCCATGTATAATGGATCATCGAGGTACTTCTGGGTATTCGTACCGAAGTCCAAGCAAATGGGAACGGTGGAATGAGGTCGAATGCTGAGGATCCATTATGAGTTTGATCGACTTGACATTAAGATAATGTACGAACCCTGCTCCAGCAATATAGAGGGAGAGTTTTCCAACGGAGATGCCCATCCCGTTGACTCCAAGATCTCCTAGACCGAGAATTCGAGAGCCTAGAAATAAGATTTTCATTAGATATCTCAATGATCAGAAAACTATGGTTTGCACCGTCTGTCACCACGGCGATTCGGGCATCGTCAAGTTTAGGCCAGTTGTTCAAGACAGAACGTATCTTTCCTTTGTCCTTGATGGAGATGTACTATATGAGAGGAGCGATAATGAGCGGTGTTTATACACTATATACACGTGAATACGAACCATCCCCTCCGGACGACGGTAAATATGTGACCATTTCTGACAGGCTTCTCCAACAACGGGAGTATATATAATTGGGGTGAACTCGGCCATGTTGTTTAAGCATAGTTTGTAAAACATGTCCGGGTTTTCGTGCTTGAGAGCAGAAAGATAGATGTACTTTTCGAGGGAGGATTCCTTGGATCGTAGCTGAGCCAGGCAGCGAACACTATGGACGTCGTTATCGAGGACTGGTGGGGCTAGACCTTGTTTTGGCTTTGGAGGCGCTGTAGATAGAGTCAGAAGTGACCGTAAGATTTGGCACAAAGGCACTTACGCTGAGGCGCCATCTTGAGCTTTTGGACACCATTGGACCAATAAGGCGTAAGGATGATGGTCATAATTGAACGAAAAAGTCGAAAACGGTCTATAAGGCGAGAAGGAAGATAGTCTATAGGGAGGAAAGGGAACTTGAAGGGAACGTTGACAGTTCGAGGACTATATACTCGGTTTGCGCCGGGTTTGCCTGGGTAACAACATTTTGTGATGGTTTCATCGCCTTTCCATGAGAGTCTAGATTCAAGCACCGCACGTGATGGCATCGCGTCGCGCCGCGACCATCTTCTTCAGTCTTCTTCCCGGGCCCGCCATACTTACATAGGCTGTCCCTGACCTTGCCATGACCGGTCGAGTCTTAGTCCTAGAGTCGATTTAGCCTCACAAAGTCTTCTGGGTATTTATCATTTCAAAACTCATCCAAACCTCCAAGCTCTGCAAAACCTGCAATTTTCCACTGGTCAAACATAAGGTATTTCCATCACTCGAAAATCATTTGCTAGTAACCGAAGCGATTAGCAACTAGGAACACAGATATCACTTGAACGTTGACAAGCTGATTGGGTAGTCTCAGGCCATTCATAGTGTCCATGGTCCGTGGGTTGCTGAGCGCCCAAGTTCTCATCAACATTTACGCAGAAATCTGAGTACAATATGATTGGTGAGTACCATAGAATGCTATGATCCCGATGATTGTCCAAGAATATTAGTTTGATACAACGCTTAAAGGTATATTCTGCAGGCAGAAGATATCGATACAGTAAGGAGCTTACAACACTGGGGGCTTGAAAGGTATGAAAGAAGTAGATAATATGGAGTAGAAATGAGAGAGGTGCAAACCAATGAGCACGGTATCAATAATCACATTGGGTCAGCCCGAATAAAAGTTCGGAGGTAAATGACGCATGCGAAGTCCAATCATAAGCCGATTCATAGATTCTAGTACCCAGGACAAAACAGAGAAAGCATTCAGTCTGGCGAGGATTTGATTTCTGTAAACCGGGATCCCAGGGACACGGAGGAAGAAGAGGGAAGAGGAGACTCTGACAAATGAGCCTGGCCATCTTTCATCTCCATATCCGCGCAGCTAGGAGATTTATCCCAATCTAGGATATAATTAGGTGGAGGTACGAGACCGAACTATTTGCCGATAAAGATGGCCCAGCCAAGACATGTAAGCATGGATTTGATGAAACGAAAATCTCGGGTTAGATAGAGAGCGTGGGTAGGAGGGACTGAATTCCGAGGACGAGTAGCCGAAGGACGGTATAAGAACCCTATATGATTATACGGTTATTTTCGGAAACCTAGCGACCTTGCAAGGCGATACTCACAAAATCTACATCTTTGAAAGATCGAACTTCCAGAGACGAGTACGTTATTAGAGACAGGCCCAGCGCCCACATCCTCGCTCCTGCGGTTGTGGAGTGGTAACCGCGTCAAGGCTGTCAGGCTGTGAGACATAGTACGTGAGTTATGCCATTCTCTATCATAATTCGATTTAGAAACGCGCCTCCAGTGTTCTGAATTCAATGACCAGAGGTGGGTCAACACTAGATGTCGACTCTGATATACCACGGGCCTCAGCGTCAAGAGGTGCCAAAGGTGAGTCTCCAATAAACTTAAGTGTACGAGGCTCGACGTCCATAGGTGCCAGAGGTGAGTCAACAGGCTCTGGCAGACGCGCCACGACAGAAGAAGCTATAGGAATTGGAGATGCTGCCACGAGCATGATAACTATGTAAATCTTGTTCAAGAATTTTAGAGGTTTGAGATAAAACAAGGCACACTCACTGTGGCTGGAAAAAAAAACGGCGGAGAGTTGGAATTGCATGGTGATTCAGATGGATGAAGTCTGCTGATATGAAAAGATGACTTGAAAGAGCGGAAGAAGACAGACAATGCAAGTGAGAAAGGTTTTAGCAATGAAGATTAGTGAGGGCGAATGTCGCTCGGCTAGCAAGAAGAGCTTGCATTTATACCAGGGTACAAGAAGCTCCTTGAATCGTCAACAAGGGTCCCAAAAAAGGAAATCTCAACCGACTGAGGTAGAGTTATATTTAATGCGATGAAGCATTCATAGTATAATGCATGGGTATCTAGGTACCAGGGCAAAAACAAGATATTCGCTTGTTAAGCCTGCTCAAGGTTGCAACCTTCCTATACTGTTCCTTACTTACTGCCGGGTCCAAACCGTAGAAAAGCTTGTAAATGCTGGCGTTGAAAAACTAAATGCCCCTTTAAGACAGGATTACCATTCCAGGAAATTACGTAACGCGAAGACTTTGTCCTCCTTTTGGTGAGCGTGGAAATAGAAGCATGAGGAATGCGTAATTGGCGCAGAGGGTACAAAGGGATCAGGGAAAACGTTGGCGAAAACATTGTAGTTGAATAGAGCAGTATTGATTCCAATGCAAAGTGTAAACTCATCTAGATGGTTGTAGTTAGCACTGGTTGCCCGATGGCTATATTCAGGAGTAATATCACGTATGAACGGGGTTTCGACAGCGACATCGATAACAGAAAATTCACGTTACCGGGAAGGAGAGTACAAGGTATCCATCCATGTCAATTGACATCACCACCAAGGCACTTGCACGAAGACGATGCTGTCGACGATGCTACATTAAGGAGTGACTCATTTCTGACTGCTCAACAAAAGCCAGCTGTAACGAAAAACGACTTTAAAAGAAATCATCCTATCATTCCAATGTTCTAAGGAAACTATGATCATCATTTCCAAGGGGGAGCGGCTTATAGTTAGAACGACGCACAAATTCATAATTCAGAATTTGCAACCTCTTTGTACTAGAGAAGACGTTCGTTTATTGTACCAACTTTAGTCCAGTCTCACCCCAAGAAGCTAAAATTATATGCAGGCTGGGTGTCTCTGCCAGGCGAAAACAACTGTGCGGCTTGAAGGCATATGTAAATCAGATTACATAGGGACTTGTATAGGGATAACGTGTTGGCTGCCGGCGATGAGAATTTCAGGGAAAGATGTCAGACGTGTATTTCAAGAACAACACAGCGCACTTTCAGTATGCTACATTTTGTAAGAGTTTCTTTGTACTATTCCTAAACCACTTGTCTAACCTGCAAGGGTAAACATCTTGGAGTTAAGTCGGGATTATAATGAAACAAAGAGGCACACCTTTCCATTTGCAGTATCATAAACCCAGCCGGTAATTTCTGCTTCATCAAGCACCAACAAATTCTCCTTCAGAAATTTGACATCGTTTCTCACACTTTCCTCGAGATCACTGAACTCATAAAATTCCATGCCATCCACTGTTGTTTCAATTTTGTCCTTCTCGTTATCAGGCTTCGATTGAGCATCGGACTTGACGATATCACGAAGCTGAGGAGCGGTGAATGATTGCATGCCACAGTTTGTGTGATGGAAGACGGCAATTTCGCGAGTACCGAGCAGACGTTGAGAGATAAGAATGCTACGGAAGGCATCTCGACTGCGAAACGATGAGAAAAGCAGTAGATAACAAGGTAAGAGGAACTCACGCGCTGCCGCCTGCATTACGGACGACATGAGCTTCGCCTAGCTCCAAACCCAGCGATTTGTAGCAGCTATCCACAAATCCAGCATGTTAGACTCCTAAGGCGTCGATTACTCACTCAATTCGTGCATCCATACAAGTGACTGATGATTCGGTCAGTGTTCATACACTCATTGAAAGAGATTGGAGTTGAAATGCAAACCGATGAGCAGTTTTTTCGCCGGTGGAACAGGCAAGTCTCCTTTGTCGAAGGTTTCTGCATACTTCGCATTCTTTTCTGCAAACTCAAGATGTGCAGACATTAATATCAATTACAAAGCCTGGGGGTCTGTGGTCGTTGTAGAGAAGTTATAGACCATCAGAGACATTAGGAGACACCACCTTGTAGGTCATTAGGAGCCAATCATGGAGCTAAATTGCGCAATTGCTTGGAGATGATTCGATTTCCCTTCCGGGCCCGTCGTGTACATCGCGAACATGGACGAACGCTCTTCGTGTGAGAAGAAGCCAACCAATTCGACCAAACTCCGAATTCTCCCGAATTCCACACCAATTTCGAAACTTGCACGAAGAAGTGTCCTCGGAAGGGAGATCTGTGGAAAACTTGAATTTCAAATCAGAAAATTCCAGGGATTTTGGTATCCCGCGGTACATATTTCAATGAGATGCGCATTGGCAAAGCTGTCATGATGGAAATGTCTACATACAGGAAGGCAAATCAAAGCGTCGAATATCTGAGCTTTTTGGGTGAGTCCGATGCTGCCCGATGTGTTTTCCCATATGGCGGCTGGCCTCGTCCTCGTCTCTTAGTCACTCTTCACCTTACCCTCATTCAGTTTTAACTTTTCCTCAGGTACTGGTCACTGCTTATTGACTCCGCATATATAAGCCTCCCTTTCGAAGTTACCGTGCAACTGACACTTGCTGCTTGCGCTTCCTTCGTACGCGCTTATGCACGAATCACGACCGGTCCATTCTAGTGTAGTATGCCATATGGTATACTGGTTTCATGGTGCTTATTTATTTGTTCCATTGGGTCTACATAGCTATAAACTATGAAAGATATACTTTGTCTTCCTCTCGAACTCATGTAGGCCTTTCTAGTGCCAGTGTTTGGGCCCCTCTAAGTACAGAGACAAACCATAAAACCCGCACACACATAATCACCAAGATCAAAAATGAGTTTTCACAAATTTTGCCACTCTCTCATCTCTTTCGCTTGCCATCTGGACCATATCGGCCTGGTGAACAGTGAGAAGAAGAGTCTTTCAACGAACTGAAAATCCTGAACAAAGGAACTCACCCAGAAAATTTCTTGCAATCTCAGTCCAGCTTCACTTCTTGCAAACTTGCTAACGCTAGCAACTTTTTGTGTTGAAAGATACGCTCCTTTGTACTTCGTCTCGTCCTCAGAAGCTCCTATGGTTGCCGTGCTTCCTGCAAGAGCAGCATGAATTAGGTTGCGACTTCCCTCCTCTGATGAATATGCAACCAGTCGATCCATGAGCCAGAAGAACCATCCTCGCGGTCCTGATACTATGGAGCGACGAAGGTCGCTAATGCAATAGCCAGGATTCACAGAATTCACGACGATGGGGCATGATTTTGATAATCTTGTCTGAAGCGCTCGGGCAAAGAAAATGTTGAGCACTGAAGAGTTGTCAGTGCGAACAGACGATTCGGGACATTGTGAGATACCTTACATTTAGTATCATTGTAATGATTGTCTGTTGGACTAGATGGGAGTCGGAGAACAAAATATAAATGATGATCTTCGAGCACCATACGGAAGTACCTACATCTGGTTGAAATATTCCAAACTGCTTAGGGCATCGATGAAGTTTGGTTTTGCCAGTATCTCTCTGCTAATGTCGGTTGAAAGTGTAGAGCTTTCATGCAACCCACTGGAGACAAAGACGATCCTGGGATTCGTTTCAGGATGTTCTTGCGCTGTACGAATCATATGTGGGAGCATAAGGAGAGAGTGAAAAGACGGCGCAAGGGCATTCACTTGAACCCTGTGTTTAGTAGCAATTTCCAACATTAGGCAATATACAAATGAAAACTTCTGTGCACCGACGTTGTCATATATCCGTCTTTAGTCTTTTGATAATTTTCGACTGGTGCAACTGCGGCATTCTCGACGAGAATGTCTAAACGTCCCCCACCTTCCTTCTCAAACCTGTCTGCAAACGCCTGTACAGAATCAAAGCTGCTCAGATCAAGTAGCCAGACTTCTGCTCTCATATATCCTGTGCGTACGATCTCTAGAAATGGATTCACTGAGCTTATACATAAAACAGATAGTGAAGATCGTACTTTGAATAGCCTGTTCTCCCTTTTCCTCGCTCCGACAGGCTAGAATCACCTTCTTAGGGTTCATTTTAGCGAAATGTTTTGCGGCCTCGAATCCAAGCCCTGTGTTAGCTCCAGTGACAATGACGACCTTTCCTGTGAGGTCTGCTTGCAGGACATGGGGTAGAGGTTTGAGTTGCTGCAAGAAAGCAAAGAGAGTGGCTATAACTTGATCCATTTCTGATTCGCCTCTACCACTTCACCTCCTGGACAATGAGTAAAGTATATGCAGTTCAAAAAGCTGGACATCACACCTGAAAAGCGAGTGTAGATATAAGAAAAATACGTACTACATGAACGCCTTAAAAGTTTTATATGTTTCGAACCAGACATTCGGGCTGAAATCGGAGTGATTCCAGTCTGAGTATCGGCAAGGAGTCATACATGATTTGTACTCGATTAGAAATGGTGCCCACACAGCGGTTAGCGCCAATGCTTGGGATTACAAAAGCCAGTGAAGAGTAGAGCAGATGTGCTTAGGAGAGACACGGAGCCGTACAAGTCGATTATGACCATCTCGCAGGTACGGCGAACGACAACGAGGATTGCCTTGAGTTCAAGTTCATGTAGAAGAAACAACTTGAATGTTGAATCAAAAATCTTCAAAATGGAAAGACAATAGACACTGGACATGCACGTACGAGTATTTGATCATCCTGGACTGGCTTTCATCTATCTTGAACTTGGCTACCACAGCAGACGATGAATGGAAAATCCAGCTCAAGCGGTGGACAAGACATTATATACGCTGTACTCTTTGAAAGTTACTGATCCCAGCATGCTCTCATTCACGGGATCAGCTAACGAATCCTTGGCATCTTGAACAACAGAGTGAAACCAGTTGGCACACGTTTGAACATCTCTTTCGCTGTATTCGCGAATTGGTCCGACTGGATAACGGGAATTGAAACGCGTTTCGTACCAATGTCATCGAGGTCTTTAAACTGAAGCCCGCAAGTACTCCTTTCTTTGTACCCTGTTCGCGCGACCGTGAAAATCTAGATTCAAGAAGGTAGGAGTTAGGAAATAATAATTCAAAATGGCGGTGGGTCGAGTTATGACAATGAAACAGAGAAGCAGCATAGTCAAGACAATGCAGATTAAATGAAAGAGGTTGAAAATCCGATCCGTCTTCTACCAACGCGGTTCAATGATTGTAGGGCGAGGAGGAATTTCGGTACTTGTAGTGCGAGGAACAGCTCAAATCGGGGGAAAGGGGGGCCATTGCATACGGTTGGACCGTGAAACACACCTGACCACCCCTGAATAGTTATGTTCGTGGATTTCCTGACATTTCAGATGTTCACGTCAGGGCGGGGAACACTTCAAACAACCGTCTGAGAATGACCAGGGGTTCTCATTGGCACTATGGAATGACCGAAATACGCTCCGCTACCAATAGTGGGTTTAGCATGTCCTCCGAATTTGTCAAAAGCGAGCACAAAGTACAGCTTACAGAAGATTCCCTTCCGGGCTTTGGACAGGATTTCGTCCCAGGAAAAGACAGTCTGGGTCCCGGCACAGCGAAATTCGGATTGCATATCATTCGTCTAGTGGTCTTCCGGACGAGCCCAGACACTGTTTGGGTTTGGAGATACAGAAATCCCTTGAGCTTTCCTTCCATTGTGTGGTGATCAACGCTTTGTAGCCCTATAACACGAGCTTGGCAGGGGGTGAAGATGGAAAGAGAAGCGAGTCAACTGAGAACAGCGGTGTTTTCTGAGAAGGATAGATCTCTGCTTTCGAGGCTGCGACCGCGCCTGAGGTTCTTGCAGTTACGTATCACGGGGGACTGAAGATATGGAAGTTGGTGTCGAAAGTGTTAAAGATGGACTTCCACCTGCGGGCAGCGAGATGTCAAAGCAGAACCAAACGTGGTAAAAGGGAGAGATAAAGAATCACTCGATATGATCAGGATGGAAAGCAGACTCTGCAAGCAAGACGAATTTCCGAATTTCGCTGACACTACTTAAACACACATGCCAGAAAAAGATTCAAACAGAATTGATATCCTATGCCAAAGATCGCTTCCCAGAATCCACTGGTAGTGTATTTTCGCGACTGTTTATTTGATCCAGGGAAGCTAGCTCACTACTTAGCCTAGAAATTTCGCTGAATGCGGCCTTCAGTAAGTCCAAGTCTGCGTCCAAGCTTTCTGCGTGAGATTTCATGGCACCGATAGTATCACTGGCAGCGATGAGTTCATGGTGGTGGTTGTAGACAAGGTTCTGACGCTCAGAGTCGAGAAGGCGAATTTCACCTATCAATTCGTTCTCCTTTTTCAGCAAGGTGGAAAGATTGGCTGTAGTAATGAGCTGTGAATAGTATGCTTTTGCATCGAAAGAAGGGGAGTCTGCAAATAGTATTTGTTCGATATCCAATCATTCAAGGAAGTTGATACTAGCCCATGTTCATTGGATCTCTCTCATCAGGTGTGTTCCTTCCACTTGAGCCTGGAGTTCCCATTCCTAATCCATAGTGCTTCCTCAGCAAATCTCTGGCACGCGTCGATGTCCTTGCTGGCGGAGTTGGTGGTGCTTTCGAGAAAGGTCGTGTGGGCGATGGTGTGTTTACTGTTCGCGTGGGCGGGGGAGGAGTCGATGATCTAGCGAGAGGCGACGTCGGGCGTAATGGTGACCCAGTTGTAGCTGGGGGAAGTGACTGGCGGTGAAGGTCGTGGTTTGACATATTACTGTAGGCAGGCTCTAAGCGCTTATAAGTTATTGCGCTCTTTCTCCAACTATCATCATCATGCCGTTGATACACCTGCCTGACGATATTTTGTTCAACGTTCTGAACTTTCTGAGCCCGCCGGACATCTTACTGCTGCGGAAGGTGCGCTTACGTCCTTGTTCACAATGCGGGCTTCAAATATCTCGTGTGGTTGCAGACTTGTAAACGGCTTCAAGCTCTCACTACGGAACGCACAGTATGGACCAATGTCTACAGAAACCCTGAGTACTTTCTTCAGCCAGGACCTTCAGATAGTCAGACTGCACCCGACCTTGAGCGTGTCATCCTGCACGCTCACCGATGGGCGACGGTTTGGACCGACTTTACCACATTGCGAAAAAGACGACCTCGGGTTTCGACGATCAATTTACCAGATATTCGTTATCTAGCAGAATATCAAGGCCAATATCTCGCTATCGGAACCGCTACCTCCCTCATTCTTTATGACCTCCACGTCGAAAAAGTAATCTTTCGATACGAAATTTCCACCAAGCCGTTCTGGCTCTATATCCACAGCAGTACGAAAGACAATGACGCGGCTTTCTACATTCCATTTGCAAGAGTTCTTAGAAATGACGCATCTACTCTGCAACTGTATGTCTATACTGATGTCGTTATCAATGATTATTCTGAATATACTATTGCTATCCGAAGTTGTATTTGCGAAGTTGATTCTTCAGGCAAACCAAGTATTGACGAGATTGCAGGCATTCAAATCAGTCGGAACTGCATAGCCGGTATCGGTTATGACTTCTTTTTAGTCCAAGGAAAATCGGGAGACATTTCACTACTGTACATTCCCTCCCAAAAATTATACACTATCAGTGCTGGAACACCGGTATGACTTATTTTCCTTTCGTACACCCAATGTTTGAACTCATGACCTCAGGTGCAGCGACTCACTAATGTAATCTTCATGCCCGGATATGTTCTTCTAATTTTCACTGAATATTCGAACACGGTGGAAAGCAAATATCTCGAGCTTTACCCCCTTCCTGATCCAATGGTAATAGAAACAGGCACGCATATACTTCCACTGCATCGTGGATCTCTTTCCATGCACTTTTCAGAAGCCTCGTTCTTTCATACCGATCTGTCGGTCGATGGGAACGAAATCATCTGGTTGGTCGTACTGGCGGGCATTCAACTTTGGACCCTCCGTATCTCTTTACAACCGGACGGAACCATGGACTTTCATAAACCACACTATGACACTCATCACCTCCCGGAGCGCACGTTGGCACATGTATTCGACTTGAGATTCACAACTTCTTCAAATTCGTCACGAGGCAGAGGCATCGCTAGAGTTGCTGCACCAAAGCTAAGCGGCTGGTTGACATTTGATGTTCGTCGGACTATCGACGGAAATGTGTCAATTGCAAGGACGATCGTGGACAAAGACATTCTTCCTTTCCTCATTATGTATGATTTTGATGCCTACCAAGGTTTGCTTTGCGGAGCAAATGATGACGACGAGGTTATCGTTTTGAAACTTGTTCAATGACAAATCTTATGCCTGAATTTCTCAATCGAATTGGGGATAACAACCCACGGTACAACAGTTGTCAGTTCGCGACCATTGCACTTTATCAGCTTGAAAGAATAGAGTGCACACAATACTGGGGAATGTACACACAAAATCTAGTACATGCAATTGAAGGCACAAGTCACAATGATAGTACATTGAACCAGTCGCTCTAGTGCTGAGAAAGGAAGGAAAGTTGATGCGCGCCACTGTAGCAGCCGTCCCCTCCCCTCACTTTGAGGATTGAAGAGAGCACATCGCATTGGACTTTATTCGATTACCACAATTCTCAAACTTCTGCCACTGACCTTGAATGGATTTTGCATACTCTACTTATTCTTACATAAAAAGCAAAAGGCAAACAGAGACCAATGTAGAAATGAAAAAAAAACATCATTAACATTGGTAGATTGGAGATTACAGTAAATACATGCTTGTGATAAACAAGTGTTCAGCCAGTTGACCTTCCATACCTACTTTTCATATCCATACTGAAAGCACCTAATGTCAAATCCCACTGCCGAGCCTTCAATGTGAACGTTCATGTTCCCCAGCCGACAACAGAGCGACATAATCGTACGTGGGAGGTGCCTCTCCAGCCTCATTCATATGTCCCGCCACAAGGTCTTCGAATTCTCGCGAGGAATGTACAAGGCCCTGTCCTACTCCTACACCAAACTCGAACTCTGATCCGATTCCGGGAGAGCCAGACGCGGAGGTCGGCTGCCAGGTCACACTTGTTTGGGATCGCGGTGAGTGTGGTCGATACGGTAACTGAGAAGCCTGCGAAATTTGTGAACCACCAGTCGACCTCCTCTCTGAGCTGGTCTGGGTCGGACGAGCGGTGATGATGCCCCCAAACCCAAGGCCCGAAAATCCCGATGAACGTTTGCTTTTACCGTTCCGTAGTATAGATGGAGTACCACTGATAATACTTGTGTTGGTATGACTGGTATGGCTAGTATAGCTTGACCGGCTCGTACTCCCTGTGTTCGTTGTGTAACTTGTACTAGAAGACGAAAACGACGTGCGCTGTTGATGGGGCCCTTTTGTGCTCGAGGGCAAGAGGTCTATTGGAGTAGGCAGAGGTGGAGGTAAGAGCGGTAGAGATCCTGGTAAATGAGAAGGAGAGGCAAGAGCGGAGGACAATGGTGTACTTGAAGGCAGTGGCGGCGGCGGAGGTAATGGCTCAGTCGGAGGCGAAGACAAAGCAACGAGCGCTTCTCTCCTTCTAATCTTAGCTCTTTCTCTCCGCTCACGTTCTGCCCTCTGTGCTCTTTCGAGTACCTCTTCTACACCATCTTTGTTTCGTTCGCCTCGCCCGCCTCTTTTTCTGTCCCTGTCTTTCTGACCTCTCTGCTTATCATCTGTATCCTCCGCATCTTGCATCCTACTTCTCCTTCTCTCCATGAACTTTCTCAACTCTCTTTTCTGTTCCCGCAATTCTCGCCTGAGCTCTCGTCTCCTCAGTTTCTTCTCTCTGCTCGCCTGCCGCATACGGTCTTTGATTATACATGGACATGCACCTGGTAGTAATGAGGTTGAGTTCTCTCCAGGATTACTCAAAGATGAGGAGGTCGGAGGTATGGGATCGTAATTCAAAGTCGATGGTCCTGCGCCTGGCGTAGAAGGTAAAGGAGAGGAGTTAGAGGGCATGGACGAAACGTTGAAGCTAGATGAAGTAGACGCGGTGGAAGGTCCAGAAGAAGATAGTAGAGCCTCATGTCCATCAATATGGTGATGAGGGGAGTATCCAGGAAGCGATGCAAACTCTGGGTTGCAACGACACTGGAGGAACAGAAACAAGTAAAAAAAAAACGGACGATAGACAACGAACAATGTAGGCTACTCACAGAAAGAATCTGTATCGGCGTTTGTACCACTATATCGAACAGCTTTCTTTTCTTTTTCGGCTTTACCTTCGACCGTGGTGTGGGTTTGGGGGGTTCCTGGACCCTAACCTTCCTCTCCCGACTTTCTCGCTCCAGCCTAACCTCCTTGTTCGACTGAACATACTCCCACTCATCGTCCCATCCACTCTGATCTGCGTCTGCTAATGCACCTCGTCCTCTTCCACCTGATCCACTTGGATTTGTCGTAAAGGAGCCAGGTAGCGGAGACGAAGGTAATTGACGGGCTCCCTCCTCATTTGACTTGTTTTCTTCCTCCTGCGCCTGTACCTCCTCATCCGAATCTTCCAACTCCCCTCTCTCGATCCTAACAACGCACTTCAATAAATGGCTTATCGCCACATTACTCCTCTTGTTTTTGTTCGAGGGTAACAGACCCCGTCCAACGTCTACTAGTTCCGGTTTCTTCTCTTTCTTGTTCATACCCTTGTTGCCGTTGTTCTTTTTCTCCCCATCGTTTGCTTTCTTTGTACTGAGAATATCCCTCTTTGCAGCACCGTCCCTCTTACTATAGTATCCAAATCCTCCAGCAAATCCTCCTCCAGCACTAAAACCATCATCATCATCATCCTGCCCATTTTGCTGTTGCCGACGATACGCCTCCATCTTCTCTTCATGCTCCCTCACCTTCCTCGGTGTGAGATTCGATACATGGCAGAGTGGAACGGGGAGTGCGAGAGATAGAGTCCATGGACCGGGACCCATGAGTGATGAGGCGAGGGAGGATAGGGCGTTGGGCGGGAGGTTTCTCTTACTCCCTCTCTGCTTTGTTTGCTTTCCTCTGTGAGTAGGACGTTGTTGCTGGGGCGGTCCAACGTCGTCGAACTCGGAAGAATCTGATGCTTCGAGATCCAAATCATTTGGGTCTTCATCAACGCTATCATCCTCGCCCTCCTCGTCAGATACATCTTCATCCTCACTCGTCCCTGCCTCCTCATCCAACTCAAGGCTCTCACCAATCTCGCCAGTCTCATCTACCTCAAATTGCTTGAAGTCTTCGAACTCCCCGAGTTCTACACTATCTCTCCTCATGTTTCTCATCAGACTCTTCCTCATAACTCCATAAAGTGGACTCTTCCTTAACGCTTCTGGGTCATCTGATTCGAGCGGTAGAATATGTCTGAGTTCCTTGTCCTTATCCTTCGATGATGACTGAGGGGAGTCATGCTTAATAGATAGCAGAGGAACCGTAAGAATCGGATCTGTTCTCTCGACTTTCTTGAACTGCGTATGGTATTCGATTTTCTCTGTTGAGACGGAAATTCGTATAAGTACAAAGATTGTAGAATGATAACTGGGATAAAAATCACTGACGTTCAATGACAACCCCAACCCTATGTACTCTCACCTTCTCCAGCGGCATCAACGTGATATCGATAGGAATCACTCCGCCGATAGGAAAAGAACGTCCAGATATAGTGATCAGGTAGTGGAGACTTCCACTTTCATTCCCAGTTCCAGTTCCACTGGAGAACGGAGGCGGAGGCGATGGAGGACGCAAAAGAGGGGTTAGAGAAGAAGGAGAAGGTGCAGGAACAGAAGCTGTGAGACCCAGCGACTCTTGGAAATCCAAAAACGAACTAGTAGGCGGAGGAAAAGTAGCAGAAACTGGGGAAGGAGGAATAGGCGAAGCAGTCGGTGGTGGAGGCGGTAAAGGTCTCAACGGTCTTCCCAAACCAGTCCGACCACTTGCTCCAATTTGATTCGGAATCGGTGGTGGCGGAGGCATTAAAGATGTCGAAGAGCCTCCACCTTGTCTGCTATTGGAAGATGTACCGTCGGCTCTCCCTCCATCCCAAATCCGTTCCACAACCACAGTTTCTCCACCCCCTGCACCTCCGTTTCCATTCCCATCGTCTCCTCCCCCTCCGGCAGTCCCATCGTCCTCCGAAGGCCCAGAGACAACGTTTATCTCATGAGTCACTTGCATCTACATTTGCAGAACGTGAGAAATGTGAAAATATAGAAAGGTTACGCGACGATCAACATACCTTACTCGCGAACGCCCCAGGCCGATGCACACAAGCTTTCAATTGCCACTTTAACGTGCAGCGAGGTAACGCATCTGTATCGTCTCCTCCTTCCTTGTCTTCGACCTCGTTGCGCCCAGTATACCCAGTGTTTCCACCAATGCCCGAAACTTGACTTCCATACTCCTTCCGATGCGCAGCAGCGGTGTCCAAGGTCGGCGGCGCATGCCCCGGTATGGGAAACAATATTGGATACGTATATATCCCTTTCGGAAATTCTTTCCATCCAGGACCTGAATCTTTAACTTTTTCTTCATTTTTAGAGTCTTTAGCTCTAGCTCTGTGGTGTTCGCTATGACTATGATCATCCCGTTCTCTCGACCGGTCTGAGTACCGAGAAAGGACGGACGAAGGACGAGTTATAGAGGATCCAATGGAAGAAAATATCGAAGGCGAGGGAGGCGTCGAAGGTACTATTGCAGATGAAGGTGTACCGGTCTGAGTCAACTCAGCGAAATCAGCAAAACTGATATTGGTATGTGATCGAGGTTCTGAGGATGGGGATTGTCTACTTATAGGAGATGGAGATCTGTTTGTAGGATTCGTACCAGGACTCATACCAGAAGGCGGAGACAGAGAAACCGAAGGCAAATGGGGACGCGCATGAGAAGATTGAGAATGAGAAGACGAGGCTTCTGATGAAACTGAGTAGTCCCGACCAGACGGATGAGGCATTTGAGAAGGAGAAGGGGATGATATTACTTCTCCACCAGAATTCGAAGATGAAATATCCAGAAACCCAAGTTCATCTACCTCGTTCGTGGTATTCGTTGTGTTCGTTGTGTTGGTCGTGTTCGTACTTCCAATACTGAGCGCCGATACACCCGAAGTAGTCGTGGACGTACTTTCTCTCCTTCTTCGTCTCTTCCACGGTAAAGAGATGGATCGTTTGCTCTTATTTGTGTGGCTCGTATCCTTTGTATCCGTGCTGACTGTCGTAATACCTGAAACACCACTCTTAGTGCTGACTCGACTAGGGCTTCGCTCCCTCGAGTCTCCTAATTCATTCTGGTTTTGTTCACTCGGGAATATTTCGTGTCCCTTTGATCGCGACCTTGAGTTCGAAAGCGCACGTATGAGTTTACTCCCGAATCCGAAATTCGCAAAAGAGAATCGAGAACGAATTTTCTTTCGCCCTCGAGTGGGTTCTTCGTCCTCGATGTTATTATGGAGATGAAGATCGTTGCGGGAAGAGTTATCAGTAGCATGAGTTTGGGGTTGAGATCCCAAACTCTGCTGTGAGCGTGATCGTGATCGGTTCGAATAAGCTTGAGCCTGTGCGTATTTGTTAGCAGCCGCGTTATAGCCAGTTCTGCCAGCAGTTATACTAACATTACCAACGTCAATGTCACCAAGCTTCTCGTTTTCTTCAACTTGACGAAGAGATGTAGCAGTGGAAGGAGAAGCATACGGATGCCTCGAACCAGAAAAACGAGAGCTCGAAGGCTCGGGCGTTTCAGGCAATGGCACATTTGGTTCTTCACCTCGCGATGGCACTCTACTTGCTAGAGAGTGCGACCGCTTTCCTTGATGATAATGGTGAACACCACTCGGAGCATGTGTCCTAGACTGGTTGACACCATTCTGGAAAGAAATTCGAGATTCTGTGTAGACCAAGGCTTTTGTCCCTCCTCCTGTTCCTTCAGGCGATACTGGAGATTCAAGGTATTTCCGTGCTGCTACTTCCGCACTCGAACTTGACGAATTGATTTGTAAAGTCAATTCGGAGTGCGGATACGGAGGAGGTAAGCCGAAACCAGAAGTTGAGATATTCTCCGGAATTGCAACGCCAGAGCCCGAAGTCCTGGTCCAGGTACTATCAACGCTCAATGCTCTTCTCGTTGTTGTAGGGGTAATCGTTCCACTGGTGCTGCTCTGGATAGATCTCACGTCAGGCGATATCCATCCACTTGCACTAGCACTAGTGATCGTCGGGCTCGATGTCGGTGAAGCTGGAGGTGAATCGTCTTCAAAAGTGACAAAGGATGTTCCATTGCTGATATTGTTGAAGCGTTGTCTGGATGCAGACCGATCTCGAGCAGAAGTTCCAACGGCGGAGAACACAGTCTCCGTCGCTGAAAACACTTTATGTGTTTCCGTCAAGTCTCGGATTCCATGTATAGCTGAAGATCGCAACAAGAGATCAGTCATGATGAACAATCGGCAATCCAAATACAACACAGATTGAAACTTACCCTCAGGCCAAATAGTCCCAACCTTTGCACCCAACTCCAACACTATTCTACTTATCCTCGTCGGTTTCACCAATTCCAATCGAACAATACCGCGCAAGTACGCCGGCCGAGAATCTCCGTACCGGTTTCTGCCTGTGAGGTCGTTGGTTCGGAGGAAGACGGCCGATTCGGCGAGATGGATAGAAAGCGTGTTTTTCAGTGGGCCTGGGTTGTTTCCGGTGAGGATTGAAGGCGTGAGCGATATAACTGACTGTCCATCGCCATGAGCATTATTGGTATGCGACTGTCGTTTGGACTTAGTGGATTTGGTGGAAGAGATGATGGAGGTTGTGTCGAAGGATTGGATTGTTTGCATTTGCATCCCGGCCTTCCTGAATTTCCTTGAATTTCTCTGTCAGATACTACCACCACCCGCCACATAGTATCATTGCAATGAACACTCACCTGGAACGATGACTGTTACACTATCCTATGAAATTACGAACATGTATCTCTCTTCTTTGCGCTCTCTGCTGCCTTGCTATAACCCAGTCTCGCGAACACCTATTTCAACTCAGCAAAGGTCTTCAAAAGCGAATGAAACAAGAATTATGGGAAGGAGAAAGTGTAATTCCAGTGTAAAAGCGTAACCCGTTTCTCCAGAGGACTCCCGTGAACGGTGGGTTCTCTTATGGAAACTCAATTCAACTGCTTCCCGTTACCATCTGTGACCACTCGGAAATGCTTGATTTGGTTCATCCTTTCTGCACTCGTGTTAATTTGTGTTAAATGGTGTTCATTCCAATACAAAGGTGATATAGTAAGGTAAGTAATTCGCCCTCGGCTCGTCGTTTGTTCGGGCGTGGATCCGTAACCTTCAACAGTGGCATACTCTAAACCATCTTCACACATCCACATCCGACGTCCATTCGTGTCCAATGGCGATAATACGCTGATGATAAGTTGGCAAATACTGAGGTCATCCTGTGTACAGAATCTACTCCCGGATGAATTCATTATACTGTAAGTGTCAGTGACAGAATTATATCCCAACGGTTTTACCTACGGCCTTGAGCGTCCCAGAATCCCAGTCCCGGTTGTGTACTTGTACTAGTCCTGTGCATTGTTTAACCTGGCCTCAGGTAAATCCGTATTGTACATTGAATTCTTCTGATTTTCTCCCTTATAAGAACTATGCTATGCCATACATACATACTACGCCATGCTGGATTCACGTCTGAAACTTATCACCGAGGTGCATGAGGATACATATAGACTCAGAGTGGATTCATCAAGCATAATACTGTGACTGTCAGATGCGAAAGATCTCAAACACATCTCGAACAACACTTCCATTAAATCACTCTCAGCAAGAAGACAAAAACGAGTAAGGGACTAGGATCCATGCTTCAAGGCCTTATCCGCGCGGCCGATAATTCCAAAGTCAAAACTCGATACTTATGGGGAAGGATTAATTCATGACCTGCGGTTGCTGTAAAGGCGGGGAACGATGGCAACTGGCCCTAACAGATACAGTGCAATATTACTATAAGAGCTCTGGTAAGTAGTTTGCATATGTTAATTGACTCCGTGACTACACGCTTCTGGCTTTCACGTATCCGCTTCTCCCAGGCCGGGAGTTGAGTCTGATAATACCGAAGAAAAAGTGTATACCGACTTCAAAGTTGTGACGAAAGATAGCTCAAAGCCGGCGGCTAGACGGACAAGACACTCCAGCACAAATACCAGACCTATTTTACGCATTCACGCGTCAACATCAACTCGCCTTAAGCCGGAGTACTTCTTTACTATTGTAAGGGTGAATTCGAAGGTCGAGGAGTTATCATCCCGCATCCTTGGGAAGGCAGTCAGACGTATGTGAAGCTAAAAGATTCTGATCCTGAGATCATGGAAGATACGAAGTGTGCTCATACAGAAAGATAAGAGAATGAAGACGAGAAACATGATACATAGCAGGTAAACGCTGGTGAGAAGTAGAAAATATGCACTTGTTGAGAAGATTGAGAAGGGGGTAACTGTTGAACAGACACATGGAAAATTAGACGACATGCACCTCGGAAAAGACAGGTAAAAACAGATATGCAAAGAGACATAATAGGTAAGTACTTCAGATTATAACTAAACAGCGGGTAGCAAAAAAAAAGTAAGAAGTAGAAAAGAGTAAAAAGTTTCGCGTATGGATTAACGTTGAAGAAAAAAACTCTACAACTTGTCTCCTTGTGACAACAGTTCGTTCTGTCCACTACTTCTCATTCCACTCATCATTCTTCTGTCCCACCGGAGCCTACCGTTTCCGCTTCGCACCTGCGGCACCAACTGCAGCTTCAGTCTCCCCACCGCTTCCTGAACTCCTTCCTTCCAATTCACCATCCCTTCCAATTATGTCAGATACATCCACAAATTCCGCATCCTCATCATGGTTCATGGCCTGAGCCTCGGGTGGGGCATGATCGGCGAGAGCATGGGCATTGTCAGGATGAATATCTGCGTCGACAAGCATCTCTACATTCTCGTCTTCTTGCTCATCCTGTTCTTCGTCCATGCCTTCAGTCGCTAGTGGATCGACCAACTGAGCAGAGGGGTTGCGTCCGTGACCTCTCCTCGCATTCCTTGCAGGTCTCAGTGTAGACCCACCGACGTGGTCACTCTCGACCTCAGTTTCTGCACCGTCCCTCGGTTCGCGCGAGGGATTGTGCGCAGGAACCATATTCAAGAAAGGATTGTTACTATGCGTAGACGTATTCACGTTGTTTCCGAACGGATTCGTTGACCCTGCAATGGCATTATTTGCAGTGACTCTTGACGCGGCTATCGCAGCATGCAGGTCAGGATCGTCGGACAATTCATCTACTGCTGAGTCTTCATCTTCAGCGACGTGTACACCCGGCACGAGGTCTGTGGCTGCGCCGTTAAGTCGCGGTTGACCGCCTACTAACACGTTTTCTGCATCCAATTCTAAATCGGCTTCTTCATCTTTGTCCTCGATTTCAAAGTCCATTTCTGCTTCTACTTCCACGTCTTCCTCTAGATCTGCGAAACTCCTGCAAAGCGGACAGCTCCAGCTTGGGAAATGTGCTTCTACCATCGGTCGGATGCATTTGAAATGGAATGTGTGGGAACAAGGCGATATGAAGAGTGCTTGATTGATCGCTATGGGGAAGAGGCCTATACGCAGGGCAAAACTATTAGAACAAGATAGTGGTCGGCAATCAGAAAAAGCAGACACTCACATATACAACAATCCGGAATTCCAGCAGACTTCGGTTTGGAAGTGCCGGGATTGGCCGACTGAGAGACAGCCTGAGCGAGCGATTTGAGGTTTTTGATAGCGGTCGTGCTATTGCCATTTGAAGATGAGTTGAGGCGAAACAGTAGATGATACATAATCGACATACTTGAACTTGTTGGCCCCACTTTGCCACTCCCTACCAATCTCGACTCTAATCTTGACACTCTTGTAAATATCCTCGCTCCCGCCTTGGAAATCTACACCTAATTGCAAGATATCGCCATCTTTAATTTGGAACGGACGAGACTCCGTATTGGGTGGCGAGAGCCTGACGTGATTGAGGAAAGTCCCAGAGGATGATTTGGTGTCTTTGATGAAGAACTTGGCGTTGGCAGCAGATGTAGTAGACAATGATGGAGAAGAGGATTCAACCCACAACTCAGCATGTGCTCTACTAACGACTTTGCTTTTGAACGCCAGTTTGAATGAATTAGGATTGTTGTTGTTCACTCCTCCTCCATTCTGACTATTTCCTGATCTGTCCGTGAAACGTCCGATCCGTAAAACAGGATCGCCAATGCGCATATCGCGAGTAATCGCATCGAAGCGCAGTGATCGACGAGATTCGAGATGGGGAACAAGTCGTAGACGGTGAGAGGGAGAGTTTGATGGGGCGGGAAGTCTATTTGCAGTGGTATTAGTCGATATGCTGCGAACGTTATTGGTAGCTGCGGAGGGAGCAGTTGGTGGCCTGGATGATGCTCCAGCGGGCATTGCCAGCGCTGCCGCTGTAATAACATTGTTCGTATTGGCCATAGTTCCCGCCGACCTGCGCCTTCTGAGCATTGAGAATGCCAGACCGGCTCCTGGAGCCGAAGTTGAGGGTTGGACGCCATTACCGACCTCAGCGGATATTGCGGTAGTGGCGTTGCCGGGGCCTGCGTTGCCTGCTGGTCGTGCTCGTCGATGGCTATTTGAGCCTGCAGCCTGGCCACCGGGCGATGGTGGGTTTGGTGATGGTGAAGTTTCTCGCCGCGCAGGATCTGCGCTGGGCGAAGAGGCATTAGCATGCGATTGTGAAGAGTTTCTTGGTCTTCCTCGACCCAAGAAAGAGCCTAGTATAGTAGAACGTAGCGGAGGAGAGTCGCTTGAGATGAATGGCGGGTCCATGCTTGAAATTTTGAGAAATTACTCAGAAGATTTGTTCGATCTGGCGAGAAAAGGACGAGTTGTTGATGATTATCAGCGAGGAACGACCGAAAGTAGGGTTAGACGCACTAGTAAGATCTTGGCGGACGAATTGCCTTCGACCTTGGAGATGTTCGTTATACCGAAAAGAACAATGATTATATTGTTTGTCAATGTCACTACCAAAAAGGGATTGGATGCCACCAATCGTGGTTTTTGTGAGCGACAATCGAATCAAAGAATGAGTGTCGTTGGATGGCGTAGAAAATGCAAGGTGTCTGTGAATCTTGAGAAGTTCGTGGAGATAGTAAAAGACCGGCGAGTCGAATACTATTCCAATGACTGTCGATATGACATCAAAATGTAGAAGAATGAATCAGTGCGGGTAAGTTTTACGGACAGAATACAGAGCTGACCTTCAGGCTGTGATGAATCTTCCGGCTCGAGTCGCCAGAAATGGAGTTCTCAACTGTTCAAGCAGTAACTAGTTCAAGTTGCACTCAGGAACGGCTTGTCGCCGCCGTTTACCATACCTTCACGTGATGAACACTCTCTCGGCCGCTCAGCGTTTGCGTTTAGCGGTCAACTCGAGATCCAGACATATAGACGGCTTCAGACCTTCACGTCTGAACAAGAAGTATGGACGAGTATCTATACTTTTTCTATCTCCATGGCCTTTATCTACTTAGACTGTGCCCAACCTAGAACGTCTTGTCCTGCATGTTTATAGGCTGAAACCCTGGACAAACTTCTGTGGAAACTTGGATATAAACCGAGATCCACTTTTCTCATTCCTAGGCATGCTCTGTCCTTGACAATCCGTGATGGGGCCACATGCGACTTCCTTAAGGCTCGAAGCGGATATCTCATTGGAGGCGTTTCTAGCTTCCTACTAGTAATCTACGATCTGCAGGACAAACTTTTGAAGTCAGGATGGTGGACAATGACACCAAGGACTCGTTCGATCTTTTCGGAGGGTACTCAAACTTCCGCACCGTAAGTACATTTGGTAATTTGAATTCCAAGTCATATCTCTTCAAGAGCGATGTGGGGCCAACAGAGAATAAGGAATATTCACAGTATTGACCATGTATGCATGCCTCAACACATATGAATTTTACGAATTTTCTGTCTTTCAGAGTAGCAGTGACGATTCCCTGCTTCATATTGCCACCCGGAAGGTTTTCTGGTTTCAACAGCTGTATGTATTCTGCTCCCAGTCCAAACTTTTACTGGAGAGCTCACATCTTGCCTCAATATATCTTCTGTCACTGAACAACCGTGCAATATTCCTACGTGAACATGGGCTTCTCAGCTACACACTGGACTCAATAAGAGTGCTGCAGACTTATTTTGAAGTATTTCCATTGCCTGACCACGCTACAATCAAAGCAGGCACCTTTCTGCATTCGATTCATTCCAGCTCAAAGTTCGAGTATCTTGTCGGACAGCCTTCTTTGAGCTCTTCGGACAACATAGATATTACCAGTGCACATTTGGCCGTAATCCACCGGCCATAGAGGCATCACTGAATGATGCCTTGATCATTGTTGGTCCTGGTTCCAGAGCAATAAGCGCAGCTTAGACGGGGTATAACAGGGCCTTGTGGCAATGTACAACATCCATCCAGATCTCAATGGAATATTGTGCATCGATACTTCAAGGGATGCATAGATATGTTTTCCGTCATTTTTCTCAAGCACTTCCTATTGGGAGGCAGTAACAGCGGAAGGGGAGGTTCATGTGATTGATTCTGTTTTGTTTTCCGTGCTTCTAAACTTTCAACTCTGTACTTATTTGATGTCTTCATCAACGTTTCCAGGTGCTGAAAATCATCTGAATTGATTTTGCTGCTAACCCAATGAGCAAATCCAGTATTCGAAATCTACTCTCTGATTACATACGTATTACAGAGCGCTTTGACCGACAATCCCGACTCTTCGCGCCGCTACCGACAATGATATCATAACCGCGTCATTCTGATTAGTGCAAGGTACAATCCGGATAACTCCAGCCAATCCCAACGCGTTTCTGCAAAGGGCTTCGTGAGGAAGACATGCACGCGTTTTGGTTGAGGAAATTTTCTGATTTCGTAAACGGCACGATAGGTTGCTTGCTTTTGACCTTCAACGTTATCACTGCTGCTCCCGCCCCTTGCTCGTTTTCCCTCCCTGAATTCTAGTACTCACGGGCTTCAGACAGTTGCAGTCACCACGATGGTCAAGTTCTCAGTCACCTCCGCATTCGTATATTACCCTGATTTTTCTGTTATGTGTAACGCACTAATTCTCAATCTTGTAGCTTGGCGCGTTGGCTCTCTTTGTCGGTCCTACCATAGCACAGTCTTCTACATCCTCTGCAGCAGGTTCCTCACAAACCATCATCGTCACTGGTGAGTTATCATGCGCAGCGTCTACCCGTATGCACACCAGAACTGTTTTAAAATCCTCCAAACAACAGTTTCCAATTCTTCATCCGCCTCGAATGCCTCTTCTGTCTTCAACCCGGACCAAATAACTGCCGGTCTTGGCGATTTGGTCCTGTTCAACTTTACGCAGGGGAATCACACCGCGACGCAGTCGGCGTTTTTCGCTCCTTGCGAACCAGTAAACTTTACCAATGGAACGAATGGATTCGATTCAAATTTCGTTGTGGTTCCACCAAACTTCACCCTAGTACAGAATGGCGCATTTCCCATTCTGGCTGTCCCAATTCTAGAGTCAAATGTCAACCAGACAATGTGGTTTTATGACGTTATTACTTGCGCTGAAGGAGGTGTCGGCGTTATCAATCTGGTAGCTGGAGACCCCAAAACAAATGGGCAGACATTAGATGGATTTAGGGTAAGTAACTTGTCTCAATCCTTTTTGTCCACTCTTTTCTCCCTTCCTTTCTCTTGCGAATCATGAATCATGTCAAACAAGTGTCAAACAAATGTCATACGATTTTTTGTACCATTTCACTTTTCATCCACTTGCATTCCGTCATTTTGATCATTTCTCTCAATACTTCGCATCTTTTACCATAATCCTCGGATACGTTATCTTCACCGTTCTTAACTTCTCTACCCCTCTATCTAACAGCGCAACGCGGTTCGCCTCAATGGTACTTCGACCTCGTCTTCATCCAGCCACTCGTCTACTAGCACAAGTAGCTCTGCCTCATCCTCAACAAGTTCGAGTCAAGGGAATGGCGCTGTGCAACGCTTCGGGCTCAATGCAGGCGCAGGAACAATCATTGGCTTAGTGTTGTTGGCTGCGATTTTAGTTTAGGAATCATATCGTTGAGAGCTGTATGGTTCATCTCAGTCTTTTCTTCTGGACCCCGGTACAGACAGTCTGATTTTCTTACCAGCTTACTACTAAGCTTTATACCCCCACGTACTTGCACAATCTGCGCTCAACTAGCTACTGACAATAATCCGCTTATTCATATCAAGACTTAACCCTCTCTCATTCCACTGGGAGCTTGCACACTATCTTGCACACACGGTTCATTCATTTTACGTCTGTGTCGGACTCAAATCTACTTATATTTCGTTGGGTGCTGTATTGATTCAATGCTTTTTGTCTGATACTTTTGTAAATTCAGTGAAAGGATTGACATAAGATATTCCTTAGAGCTAGTAGTCAGCACACGGGACATTGTTCAGTAAATACCAATTATTCTTATATTGATGCTTCCTCAAAAAATCTGTACCCACAAATGCCTATGCGATAATCTCAATCGTCTTGAGGTTGTTTTACCTACCTACACCGAAAAGATGAAATCAAACTGTGAAGAAGATCTGGTTGCACTGCCTGAACGTGAACGCCCGTCTTCTCTAAGCAATCGACACTTCATTTAGAACAAAATCGTAAACAGTTATTGGGACGGTATATTCCTGCAGTGTATCCCTTCCTTCCTTCCCCCTCCCACAGATGTTGATTGTTCCCGTGCTGGCCCACGATGTAAAAAGGTTCTCCAGCGGAAGTGACAACGCATGACCACGGTGTCATCCTCTGATCGAAAACGGTTGGTTTCCAGCCTTTGACAAGCTTGCTCAATGTACAGCTACAAGACCGGGTCTGAACAGCCGGTCTTCATTTGTAGAGTAAGCTAAGGCCCATACGCAGCCTGCTGAATAGTAAGTCGTTCTTTTCTGGTGGCATCTTGCTTTATAAGACAAGAACAGAGCATGTATTATCAATCTCTTTAGGGAGCTAGATTGACCGACCTGGCTTCTATTCGGACAGGATTTGCTTGAACCGGTACCTAGTACTACGCCATGGCCTATCATATTGAACTATGAATGGGCAAAAAATTCCAAAACCATTGCTGGAACTCAATCAGAGACGATATTAACTTCAATTTCACTGTTTTCAGCCTTTATCCGACAGCTGAACCCAATAATCTCCTACACAAGTTCTATTCAGGCTCACGGAACATCTTTTTGCGACCTTCTCCACTTCTCGGGCCTGGGTACTACAATTCGACTTCTTTTGGCCTTTCCCCAACTCTTCAGAGAGCCGCGGCCCAATTTCCTCCGGCTTCCTTTCTGATACTAGGAGAAATTTCAACCGTGGCATTCGAGTCTATCAAACTCTTAAAAAGCTAATTACTTTTTAACTGTCGAATCCACCCCCCCACCTCATTTCGATTGTTGAGGGCTACAGTTCATCCCTCCATGCTAGCGTCTACAACAAAATCCGCCGCGTTAGGCTCTCAGTCTGAGGAAGACATGACCGGCAAAGCTTCCCCAGTGAAGGTCCCAAACATAGATGTTGAAAGAGCTGCCTGTGACGCTTCAGACAGTGATCGGGCTGCCTTTGAGCGACGAATAATGTAAGGAGCAAAGCCTCATTCTGTTTTTTCTTTGTGGTTAAGTGACTTGTTCTTTACAAGGCGTCGAATTGACCTGCGCATGCTTCCGCTGCTTGGACTATTGTACTCTCTTGCCTTAATTGATCGGACCAACCTCGGCGTTGCACGTATTGCTGGTATGGGCGAAGATCTGGTCAGTACAAAACCGCCAACTTCAAAAGGAAATATTTCTCCTGATACCGACTTTTTCTTCAAATAAAGGATTTGTCTGTCGGAGCACGCTACAGTGTCGTTTCTTGCGTGTATTTCATCCCATACATTCTTCTGTATGTTTTACAACGTAAATTCTTTCGATACCCCAAGATAACCGTTTTCGTTGCTTGTAGTGAGCTCCCGAGTAATGTGTTCCTACGTACCTTTGGTACTCGCAACTTGCTTTCGTTTTGCGTCGTTGCTTGGGGAGCCGTGCAGTTAGCGATGGCGTTTGTGCCCAGTTGGAAATATTTGGCCTTGTGTCGAGTTCTCTTAGGCGCATTCGAGGTAAGATTCTCCTTGAAGAACTGGGGAGCTAGCTGTGCTAACAAGATCTTTCCAGGCTGGCTTTTTCCCTGCACTTGTATTCATTATCACGACGTGGTCTGTTTTTCTTTTTCGTTATCCATCATTCATCATTCATTGTACATGCTTGCACAGGTATCGGCGCCATGAAGTTCAAAAACGGTGTGTCTACTTACCGATAATCACACTCTTCAGAATATTCACAGTGTCCAGACTTGCTGCCTTTTACTTGATCTCCATCTTAACAGGAGGTTTCAGTGCGATTCTGGCCTATGGTATCAGCCAGTTGGCTGGTAGAGCAGGACTCAATGGGTGGTCCTGGATCTTTGTATGTTCCAGTAATTTAAACCTACCACATTCAATCCCGGTACTCAATTTTCCATATCGCGGGGGACCCAGGTCATCGAAGGAGCGCTCACTGTCGTTTTCGGCTGTGTCGCATGGGCTTTCCTTCCAGAATTTCCTGACAACAACACCTTTCTCAACAGCGATGAGAAGAAATTTGTCTTACAACGTATCGAGGAAGACCGAGGCGATTCACTACCCGATACTGCGACAATGTGGAAGGTTTTGCACCATATGTCAGATTGGAAGATCTGGGTTTATGGTTAGTCTGTCATTCTCCGACAAAGGGTTTAGGTTGACTGTGATTGCCCAGGTATCATGTTTATGTGTGCTACTATACCCGCATACGCTATTGGGTAAAGGTCTTTCTCCTGAGCTCCAAAACGTGGTGATGTTGACAACTAGATGGTCATCTTTCTCGTAGGTTTTTCGTTACAGTTATACTTAGTGGCATGGGCTGGAACTTGGAACTTGCATTGCTCCTGGTAATATTCTCTCAATATACCACTTGTACTCTATGCTGATTTTATTTTCAGAGTGCTCCTCCTTACGTATTCGCAGTAGGTTTTCTTCTCCTAAGTAACGAGTGCCATCTTCTTCATGGTACCCTCGTAGGCTTTCAGCGTTTTCGTGTTCGCATGGCTCTCCGACCACTTTCGTTCGCGCGCATTTTTCCTTGCAGTACAGACGCTCCTGACCCTCGTAGGATTTATAATAACTGGTTTCGGGCACCAGCCAGGTTGGCGGTACTTTGGTAGATCTTGCGCTTTGTAATTTCATACTCGTTACTCACATTAGCTCGTATAGGATTATTCCTAGGAAATGCAGGTTCTGCCGGATGCATACCTGGCATATTAGCCTACGTGAGTCCGGCTCCTCAAAGGCCTGAGTCCTCGTTTTCTCATCATCATCATGTTCAATCCGAATCCCTCTGCAGTCCTCTAACAACATCGTATCCCATTCCAAAAGGGCTGTAACCACTGCTATAATCATTAGCTTCGGAGGCTTAGGAGGTATTATTGCTACCACCATTTTCCGTCAAGAAGATTTCCCGAGATACATACCTGGTATTATCGCCACAATTTCGTGCCAAGTCTTATTGCTGGTCCTTCTCGGAGTTCTTACTCTCCACTTCTGGTATCAAAATAAGGCGAAACGAAATACCGCTCAGGGATCCCCCGGTGGCCGCATTGACTTCCTTTACACTCTTTAAAATTTGTCGGATAGTTCTAGGGTTTTGCTCTTGATCTATAATATATGCGAAGAAAGATTCGAAAATTTTTTTCCACCAAGTCTACCGTGGGGATCCTAGCTTGTTATGCAGAGCCTTGTAGAGTATGAACTCGTTTATCAAAGAGCGCTTAAATTTGTTCGAAACCGTTTCAAGTTCAAGTACCGTATGCTGAACGGTTAAACAATGTATACGGTTTAAGAGGCTCCACCGCTTGAAACGGTCTGCCAGAAGCGGTTCATAATCAGAATGTATGTCCAGTATACGCCTACATTATAGAGCGTTGAAAACAAAGTTCGAAGACTATAGATAAACGGTTACCATTTACCGATTGAGATGTAGCTGATGTTGGATTCTTGTGAACCAGGCTGAACAGAAATGTCAGAGAGTGCAAATATAGAACTCTTCAGGTACGACTTTCATAACCATTGGTTTGCGTCTCATATCCCGCTCGAAATCGTGCGTCACTTTTGATCAATATTGACACCACGAACGGTCGGAACGTTCTTTATCTCAGATGGACTACAAGCTTGGACTTTTTGTCCTCCTTACGGTGATCTTCACCACTACTGCTACACTTTGCCAGCTGCTATTGCAATCAGTCTCGGATGGCTCTGAACATTCTTGACGATGTTCGATGGTCTCTCTTTTCGACAGTCTACCCATAAGTTCTAACTTCCTAATTGTTTGAATTACAACGTATTGCCACTCCAAACTGTCTGAGAGTCAGGTTCTACTATGAAGAGAATTAACGAGTCACGCTCGTCACCGCTGACTCCTACATACTATTGAGTTCGCGAATTGTTGATGAAATACCTTTATATTGTTTCTGGTAAGAGACGCAACCCTTCTTTCATCTTAAGTATAGTTTGCCCTTTGTGATACGATAAACGGGAGCAAACTCTACACTTAACTTTCCAGCATTGTTCTGTTTCTTTCCATTCCTCCATCTCCCATGAACCCACAAAGTCGCCCTTTGAACATTGGTCCATCTCTTTAAAGATCCGAGCTTTGAGTTCTCTCCACGCCGAATGGTCTACTTCATCATTGCCATTGCAAGAAGGACATGACGAGGTTCCAGAGTTCCCTAGGGCGAACACATTAGGATCATCCAAACGCGACTTCATCCCATCTCTCCTAGCACGATGGAGCCTTAATAATGCCAGTAGATCTTTCGCAGATAAACGCCGCAAGATCTCTTCGTATTCGTCATCATAGAGATTCAACCCCAAGGAATATTTGGATGCTAGCTTGGCTTCCGGTACCCAGCCGAAATGCGTGGCAAGCGCATACATACGAAGCGGCTGCTCTAGAAACATGTGAGATGTCACCCCAAGACGAAGGAAGGACAAGGGGCCAGGGGCATCCCAGGATTCGGCGAGCATCAAGAGGTTCTCGATTTCCGTGATGCACATTTCGTCAGATTCTTCAGATTCTGGATCCGGTGTCCAGGGAGGAATAGGGAGACCGCTCATCAGACAGAGCATAGGCTCCAGAATGGCATTGTTCTGAGAGGCTGGTATCGGAGAAGACGTGGACGTTGACTCAGAGGGTATAGAGAGAAGAGTATCCCAAAATCTGGATGTGGAACGCAGAACAAAGGATGGAACTCGATAAAGGGTCCCTTCAAGAGAGGAAATTACAGTATCGGCCTCTGGTGAGCTGAAAAGTGGATGATACGAAAAGTTTGACTCGTTTGACATGGTAGGCTATCTTGAAGTTGATAGCAGCATGGAGACTTTCAAAGGGTTACTAGAACGGTCACATGTACGCTCGTGTACGTCAGCATCCATGGTAAGTAGGTGCACGTACCTTTACGTCCTCGCAGGATGTACTTTGTACTAAGGTGGAGCTCATCCCTTCCATCCTTCCACATCATCTCATTCATTCAGCTTCAAGCGCGATGGAGTGCTATCAGGATATCAAACACTGGTGATTGAACAACGCACTTACTACGGGGTTCAGAAAATTTGGATATCACCACTTCCTCTTCCATCAGCACAGGAAGTCTAACAATTGAGTATCTTTCTTGTTGAGTGCCGAGCGCCGAGTTATCAGCGTTCGATCCTTTCATCTCACAGATCGCGGTATACTAAGGCAGGGGCAATGAATAGCTAAAAGTGAATACGATAAAGACGAAGAGCTCCTAGCACCTTGAGCCATCGATGTACCTAGTAGTACCGTTCAATTCCTTGTTGATATGTTCTTAGTTTTGGGAACGATACGTTTTCAATACGCGTTCTAGGACTTGTTAATTTCTACATCAAACGCTATCAAATGTGTCTGGGTTTCACTGTTCTGAGAGATGCTGTGCTCGAATCCGAGTCCGAAAGAATCTTGAACTGATCTAATTTGGTTCAGCCTATAGTTCTTATGTTGAATTCTGAATTGAAGGTATTCATTTTGGCGTGGTTGGGGTTTATTCTGCTGTTCTGTTCTGTTTTGGTCTACTGACTATGAATAGGCTTCAATATATGCTTCAAGTATACTGTATATATTGGTGGGGGTCAAATTTGAGGTTTTGGAAATATATCGATGCACTAGGCCAATTGGGTTGATCAATTCTCCACTTGTTTTCCGTTGGACTCTCCAAATCACCCCACAATCATATATCTTCCGGCGGGCGTCAAGACTCAGAGGGTAAACGAATCAGCTCGTTTAGGGGGAGGCTGCGCCAAATCCAGATATTGTGAAGTCATAATGGAAGACGAGAATGAGCTCTTTTAGCCTGTTCAGTCTCAACAGTGAACACAAACCTGTCAGCTTGAACCTACTTCGTTATGACAATGAGTGTGGAATGCACTTTCGCAGCGGCATCGAGAACACTGATCCTATTAAGGTTAATCATATTCAACTCGAAGACGCTAAAAAAGGTCATTTCGCCTGTAGTAGCTTGAAGAAAACGGTGCTCCGAGCGTAGAGTTCAGAACTTTCGGAATGTTTAGTGGAGATAGCTGGCACCGAGCAACACGGAATAGGTATAGTCCAACGACCGAGTTAGCGTACGATTTTTGTAGACCCTTGCGATAAGCGAGCTTGTTCGATATTCGAAGAAGGTTGATTGAAATAGATAGAAGGACGAGAGTCCAGGAAACGTCGCGTCTGTAGAATGGTTCCACAAGATATGAAGTATGCTGTGATTCTCCGTCTACCAAGTCACCATCTACATGGTAGGCACATGTGCCCAGCACCAATCGCCAGTATCCTATTTTCGACGGAACTTTTGTTTCCAATGCGGGAAGAAAACTCACTTCAGCCATATCGCCAGAGATATTTCGAGAAATTTGGACGGTAGGACTGAAATGATATCGGGTATGTAGCGTCGACAATTATCCGAGTGCAGCAGAAAAGTGAGAGGCATATGCGCACTACATGTGATAGCAATCTTTCAAATTTTTTGAGACCATTTATCTACGCCGTATCTACACTGCGGAATGAGAATGAGAGACAAAGCGGGCACAGGACTAAAGCTCAATCCTCGCCGAATGGCACTATTGGCACGAGGGCAAGTAGAGCCAAGAAGATGAATGCTGTTCAGATTCCAATGGGAGGTCAAAGCCGCCGAGGTAGGAGAAATTGGTAGTCGTTCATAGTAAGCAAAGAGGGGAGGGATTGCAAAGAATAGAATATATTGCACCGGTCCGTCCCAAGAGGGACCACGGGTTCGAGGAGAAGAATACTCGTGATGTGGGGAAAGAGGCATGAAGAGTACCTGAAATACTACAGAGGTACGACAGAGATTCCGAGGATTGGCCATATCGCGCGACTTGAAAGTGATCCGAAGCGTATCCTGATAAGCTTTCTGAAATAACTTTTGCTCTCCAGCCGACGGGGCAGGTAAACAAGGCCAATCGTCAGTAACAACCGTGTATGCTGCGACACCGTATGAGGAAAATTTGGTGAAGAAATGTCGGTAGCTCGGGCAGTTTTCGGAAAGCAGATCGTAAGTAAGAGCTGAAAGAAAAGGTAAAAAAGAGAGGAAGAAAGGTATGAAGAAAAAGGAGCTAGAGGTGATAATGGTGGAGAAGGTGGAAGAATTGAGATTGAGCAAATTTTATACGCGGTTCATTTAAGTTTAATAGTATTCTGCTGAGCCGACGCGAAGGATCAGTTCATCAGCTCGATTCGGTTGTTTCTATATGAACCAAATATGGCTCGAAGCGATATAAATCCGGACTGCCATTTTGCGTTACTTTAAAAACTTTCACATCAAGACCTCCAAGAATGCACAGACCGTCCCCTCTTCCTTTGCCAATGGCTCAATTAATTGCATCTGACGCTCCTCTTCTCTCACCAACTGGTGAATCTTCATACCAACAGTCTCTCTTCTCACCTACCAATGACTCTTTCGCCTACAACTACTACCTGCCTCCATCACCTCCAAATTCTGTGGGATCTGCTATTGCCGAGTCTCCAATTCCAACAGAAAGGGTCCTCAAGATGAGAATGGCTGTCAACGATAACACTGGCAGCCAAGAAATGTGCATTTCTACACATAAACTCTTTGAAACTCATGATGTTCTCCAACCTCATACTCCATCTTCTCCTTCGTTCGAACACCCAGCGTCGAGTCCGTCGATAGACGAACATCGACCAGTTATTTCTATCAAGCCCTCTGCTGCGGCACTCAAACGTTCGGCGAGTCCGACTCCTGCCGCTTCCCGGAAACGCTCCGTCGGTGAGCGTATCAGCGCCAAAGATTTTATTCCGCCAGACGTCTCTGGTCTTACCAAACGCGAGGCGCGATTAGTTAAGAATCGTGCTGCCGCGTTTCTCAGTAGGCAAAGGAAAAGAGAAGAGTTCGAGAGCATGGAGATGTACGTCAATTAGTGCCTTTTACTCATTAGCCATGAAGCTAATTCACGTTTCTAGACGTGTAGCTGAATTGGAACAAGAGAATGCTAGGCTATTGGCGATGACTCAAATTCCTGAATCTTTCTCACATCCGAAATCTCAGCCAAAACACGAACTCGCTTCGGAAGTAGAAATACTTCGGGCGCAGTTGGCCAACGCGCAGCAGCGAGAACTTGAACTCAGTCAAGAGTTAGCCTCGAAGTCAACCATTAGGGATTCTCCCGTAAAGATAGAAGCTGTCGAACCAAGTTTTGCTTCACCACCTCCTCGTTCGCAATCACCACACAGGTCATCAGCCAGCCTCGGACTTATGGTATGATAAGCTTCTTTCTGTCCCTTTTATAAAGCTTCAGCTTAACCGCTCGTAAGCAGGTCTTATTGTGTGCCCTACCTACCCTCCTCTCTATGCCCACCCAAAATTCTTTCTCGACGTCCTTCTCGCTTCCTACCGTCTTTCCAGCATCATCATCTCCTGAATTTAATTCCCTCTTTCCGCCCAACTTTGATTGGTCACAGGCTCTGGATACGGATGAGCACGGCAGATTATCATCATTTCCTCAGAAACTCGAGTTATCAAATCCGGAACTTTCCAAAGCCCTCGGTGGTTTAGATATCTCCTTTGATGCTGTTCCTCAGGAGAATGGCAAAATTCGTGTCCGCATCCACCCTTGTTCTTCGGCGTCATCGCGCGCAGGATCCCCGGGGCTTGCCAACCCTGTTTCAAACTCTGATAGTCATAGTGCACTCGGGCTAGACTTATGGGGGCTTCCCGATTCCGATAATCCGACCTTCAAAGCAGCATTCCCCTCTGACCTTTCGTATTATGGCGGTGTCTCATCAGGTTTCACGGCCTATTCGCCTTCTAGCTCAAATGGAGACCCATTTTTGGGAACTGGTGGCCCATCACACAATGATTTCGGAGGTCTTTCCCCTTTCTCCTCAACATCTTCGTTTGGTTCTGGGGATATGGATTACGATTTCGGTCGTGCTTCTGATTACTCTCCGTCCCTGACAGGGAGCGATAGCCTTTCAGGCAGCAAGCGTCGTGTGAGAATCGCTCTCAAAAGTATGCCCGCTACCGGTGGCGAAGGAGGCGAATGGGAGGTTCAATTTTGCTAACGGTCAGGTCTCGATTTATATTAGTATTTATTCCAAAACTCCTTCAACCGAAAAAGTTTCCCGTCATGCGCAAACCGTGGACCCTTTTCTCATCCCGTCCGCATAATAAAATATCTTATGAGTAAGCCATCTTAAAACTTACGCGTTTATGTCTTTCAACTTTGGGTTGTTGATGCGTTCTCCATTTCTTGTACGAAGCTTTTCTTTTCGCTGGTCGGTATGGATTTGGGTCTCTTGCTCCTGCGCTATCCTGTTATTTCGTTGCTGTGGCTTTCGCTTCATTTTCCCATTTCCTCTCTGTATATTAACTCGGTATTTACCCGGTCAACCCAAACTTACATATCAGTTTAACGGCATTTTACGTATACAAAAAGTAGTTTTTTTTCCTTTCCTTTGAGCCAAGTCTTTCTCGTTTATTCGACTACTGTATCGTCCAAATTCCGAACAGAGCAACAAATAAAACTCTCTTCATAAACTCAGGCTATCTTGTACTATTACCACTGCGCTTCGCCAAATTTACTTTGCGTTAATTATAGCATGTATTATATCTACCTATTTTCTCCATACTTTATACAGGTTCCTAGATACTGTCACTGAGCAAACCATCTGCCTAATTCCCCTGGCGAAATGAATAAAGAACCGGGATGCCAGTGATTGTTCATCTGCATTTGAACATTTGAATGCATGTCTGCCAAACAACCACAGCCATTCGAAATGATATCTGACAAACCGAACCATAGTTATGTTCCATGGGATCGACCAAGGAACAGGGAAAAACCCAGGAAAAAAACGCTTTCAGATGTAATCCTGTTTGCTGGAACTAGCATATTTTATCCGTCCACCATAACTGCGGTAACGAACATGACTATCGACATTGTGAGACTAATGCCATCTAACCAAGTTGATTGAACTTGAGGTTTCGATGAAATGATATACTTGATGACAGGCCTTACATCATGATAGTAGCTTGAAGTCTCAAAAGCCTAGTTTCGATAGAACACAGATCTCCTTGAAAAATAGTGGAGGCGCTGAGATTCAACAGTTTGCAAGCTCAAGTGACTTACAAGAGCACGAAGCAGTACGGAGAATCAAATTGGCAGTATGGGAAGTGCTCTTCCATCCGAATATCGTGGGGGAAAGGCAATTCCTCTTACTGCAAACGCATTAACACAAGTTTCGGGATCAAACAAGGAGAACTCTCACGTTGTTCGGGAGTTGAGTACAGTTCGATTACGCGGTGCCCCACTTCACATCGAGCGAAGAGTACTCTGGGCATACAGCACGCTTCCATGAACAGAGAACCCTGGGACGATTGGTTCAACAATTTTTTCGAGCCCAATCATCTGTGGGAATTATCCGTCGACGTCGTTTCCTCAAGCGATATGTCAGAATGACAAGTCAAAATCATCCATTTTGAAAAGGCGTGAGTGAGTTGTATTGACTTCGAAGCATCATGAATTGTCTCATCAACCGAGAGGTTGAGCAGAAGTCAGAATATTCGAGGGCTGTCAGAGCGAAACTGTTCAAATTATAGCAATGCAAGACTTCACTTTTAAAACCCCATTAATAGACCGGTCTATCACGCCTACTACGGTTCGCTATTACAAGCGTCCGAAGAGGAGTCAATACAGGGTCGTCAAATGCAGAATCAACAACTATAACGAGCGAGCAACCGGTTAGATCTATAGACGCAACCCTAGGGACGGCTTGAATCTCATGTTTTCAGGCATGCCTGAACGGAACGGATTGGTCAATGATTACGATTACAATTTGCGTGAAGGACCTTGAAGGACTGAGGAATACCAAGGATGGCGCGTAGCTGCAACTGAACTTGTACAAAGGAGTCTATATATACCTATAGGGGGCTCCTTCATTTTTAGTTCGCAGCATGGCTATGATCAAGTATATGCTCTGCTCCAACAAGCAAAGATCATTGCCACGGCGACAGCGCGATGAATTCGGATGAATCAGTACTTGGATTTTCTATCATTAGACTAGTCTGTAAAAGAATTTGGAGGCCTCAGATGCTTTAACTGTGGGCGAGCATTCGAGCCGTTACTTCATGTAGAATGACCAACCGGCGAATGCTATAGAACCGTCTCAACCGGATAATACTAGTGATGAGGTCAAGCAAGAAAGAATTCAGGCCGCCGCTGCTATAGTACATTGCGTTTGAAGTACGGGAGAGCAGTATACAAGGGTAGCTTATTTGCGAAAATGGAAAGTCGTGCTCGATTTTTTGTGGATATAGGGTCCGATAAGCGTTCTTCATTTATTTTCCGAGTCGTTTGGAGTCATTTTCAAATCAGTGGTGCAGCTGCGTGCTCGAATCTGTGCACCCCGAACCCTAGCACGAAGAAGTACTCTTGTATCAATACCAGATGCTCAGAAGAATTCTGTTGTTGTACGAATCTTTCAGTTTGGTGAGGGCCACGTTGCAAATGTCGCGGTAACTGGACGAACGGACCTCGCTTGCCTTGATAATGATTTTGATTTTTTATACACTTGCTTTGACCTACCAATGTGATCGGATGCCAGCGGACATACGAGTATTCAGCGTGCATTTGGAGCACGCAATGCCATATGGGTATTTTGTCCTATCCAAGTGCAAGATTGTTGCGGGGTTACAGCCGTCGTGTTCGAGTCTGTTCGAGTACTGTTCGAGTGCGCAGCGTGACACAGCGTGACGCTGACTGTAGTCGGTCACGTTAGGGAGCGATCGGAGTATCGGGACGAACTAGCTACGAACGCGTTCTCTTTTCGTTTTGTTTTCCTCAGTTCGAGCGCTAGACTATCGCACCAGACAGCAAGTTTCGGCGAATAATAGCTGGAACTGCCAAAGCTTCATACCCATGATCCGCTATCTTTTCGCTACACACGGCACGAGGCGTCGAACGTTGAAATATAAAGAATATACTCTGTATTGCACTGTATCGGGAATGCATATGGTCCAGCTTCTCATCTGAAAACAATAAAACAAGCTTTGATCTACTACTCTCATTATCTACTGCGACTATGTCCACCCCGAATGAACTTGTTTGCTTCACGAATTGCTTTCTGCCTCAGGAAGACGGCTCGTTGATAGAAAAAGACCTTTGGATCGATGGTCGTCGAGGTGTTATCTTGGATGCTCAGGTGACCTTCAGTATTCGAGTTGGTTCTTGAAAGACCTGAGCGTACTTAAGCTGGATGAACTAAATTACAGAAAACGTTCTTTATGGTGAGGGAGAGGCCTGACAAGGTTATAGATCTAGGTGGAAATATTCTGAGGTGGGTGGACTTAGTTCCGGAACTAATTGGCAGAAGTAATTGCCCACTTTACACAGTCCTGGTCTTATTGATATGCAGATCAATGGAGCCTACGGATTCGACTTTTCTGTCTTCGACGGTAACGATGAAGCCTACAAAACCAGTTTACAAGACGTCGCAGAGAGAATTGTCGAGACCGGTGTAACCTCGTGAGTTTCATCCGTCTTGCTCCTGTTAAGCCGGTTTAACTCCGAGTATCCAGTTTTGTTCCTACTCTCATCGTAGGCTCAGTTCTTTGATGTCTCATCACAATAACTTACAGTCCTTTCTATAGACACAAGAACGGTCATTATACCCCAAAATTCTGCGCCTTCTTCGACCCTTCACCACTGCTACTTCTGCTACTGTGCTTGGTTGGCATGCTGAGGGACCCTTCATTGACATGGCTAAACGTGGGGCTCATGCCCCTTCTTTTCTTGTCTCTGCTCCAGAAGGAATAAAGTCCTTCGAGGAGCTATACGGAGCTGAGAACCTCGCCGATTCAGAAGACTGGCTCATGTCTTCCGGCTCACAAAGCGGCGTCAGAATCATCACTGCTGCTCCGGAGGTCATCGGTGTTATGAGTACGGTAGGGGAGTTGACAAAACGAGGTCTCGTATTTTCCATCGGCCATAGGTGATAGTTTTCTTACTTTTTCAGTATAAACGCACTCATTTGTTATTTGTAGCATTGCTACTTCTGACATTGCTACTTCAGCAGTCCAACATGGTGCACGCCTTATAACTCATCTATTCAACGCCATGCCCCAACTTCACCATCGGGATCCTTCTATTATCGGTTTACTAGGAGCCTCTCCTCATTTATACTCTCCATTTTCACCTATCACATCGAAAGCGCTTTACAGTGGAGGAGTGATGTCTCCTATTGCTCTCACTCCGATGAGATTTGACAGCAAGACAAATATAAAATCTCCTGTTGGCTCAGAGGCATTGGACGAAGTAGAGACACCTCCACAGACGCCCATGTTCAAAGCGCATAGCAGTCAAGGCACCTCTTTAAAAAAGACCCAGAGCCTTGCTGGTTTTAGCCTTGATTCCTCGGAGTTCACGAGGCCTTTCTATGAGATGATCGTGGATGGGATTCACTCTCATCCTAATTCCGTTAGGGTGAGTGGTTTCCGTTCGATGGGTTCATATCACTTCTCTCATTCTTGTCCTAGCTGGCTTATTCGGCCTATCCTGAGGGTTGCATATTGATTACCGATGGTAAGCGTATCAACATCAAGTCTTCTAAAAAATCCGGCTTTGTTGATTTGATACACAACAGCGATGAAGATTTTGGATCCCAATCTTCGTGATGGTGTACATGAATGGCGTGACGGAAAACGATTCGTCAAGGAGGGTGACAAGCTTTATTTGGAAGGCACCGACACTCTCGCTGGCAGGTATGAATCCTTTGTTTTTGCGCCATATCCATATCCAATTAAATTACCTTACAGTGTCGTCACCTTGGATAAATGCGTAAGAAATTTTACGCGGTTCACTGGTTGCACTCTGGCGGAGTCCATCAAGTGCGCCACGTACAATCCCGCGAAGTAAGCAGATTCTTGTCGTGCTGCTCCCATTCTCATATCCTTCTGTTTTCTTAGATGCCTTGGGATTGAAAGTAAAAAGGGTACCCTTCGACCGGGTGCTGATGCTGATCTGGTTGTATTCGACGCTCAGGGTGTTGTGCAGAGCACATGGGTCAAAGGAAAACGAGTTTGGGGTCGAAATTAGCTGAGGGTGGGCTTCGCAAAACCTGGACTTTCGAAGTTGGAGAAATCTATCTGGCGTGTATTGCAAGTGTAAAGTATATCGGCAGAGTGACTGACGTTTATCCGATATTTCAGTTCCCCGCCTCATGCTTGGTTCTATGAAAAACTGGGCTTCTCTCGACCTGTCAAGTTGCTGGCGACACAATGGTGAGTGCATCCAGAGTGTGTCGCACTCGGGACAAACCGGGAATTGAGTTATCACGCAATCAAGATAATATCATTGCAACAATTGGGCTCATACTTTACCCGGCGCGTTGCCGGTGTACCCCGCCCTGACTCAAAACTTTTTTTTTCTTAACTTAGACCTAATCTTCCATCATACATAGAGGGCCAATCATAGAACTTTAGACGTGCCCACCCTCTTCCCCAATGGCAACTCTCACTACGACACTCACTGCAACCTCCCGTGCACGCAGATTTTCTCTTTCTCTCATCTCAGCTAAGCCGAGCCCGTTGCTGAATCTGCCAGCGGAACTGGTGCTTGATATCCTTGAATCAGTTCTTTTGGAAACCAAGCCCAGCGCACTTTCAATAATTTCAAAAGTGATAAGTCGCTTCGTGGACATGATTATCTATCGCACTGTTGTTCTCCATTCCAAAGAATCCCTCACTCTCTTTCATCGCACTACTCTCTCTCGTTCTCCGGCATTCTTTGCGTCTCACGTGAAGAAACTGGTGGTATCCTACCTGCCTCACAATGAAGTGAATTATTTCCGAGCACAGCGGGTTATCGCTGTTTGCGGCGGAATAAGGTCGCTTGTGTTACCGATGTGGTTTGGCACAGATTGTCTGGCATCTGTCATGGAAGGACGAACGGACGGTGGTCTCTCCGAGATAATCATTCAATCTCCTGATGGCATGATAGCTCCCTTTGAATGCTTACACAAGAACTCGCAGCTTGCTGATACTCTCAGTGACTCCATCACACATCTACGTATATGCGAGCCTGGCGGAGGGTGGACTTCTCCCGAAGACATCCTTCACCCTTTTGGTGCTCTGCGAAACCTCACTCATTTGCAACTTTCTCGTCGAGTCAATGCCAACTCAGATAACGACCTGAAATTTCAGGAACAAGTTCGTAGTATTCTGCAGACACGCCCAGCTTTGTGTGTGCTGGCCGTTGTGTTTTATCCACAGTTGTGGGTTGCAGACGAAGATGTCCGCGAGAGTGATATCTGGGCCATGATGCGCGAAGTTGCAGAGCAGGATGGCAGACTCCTTTTAGTCCAAGGCAAGAATGACGATTGGGAAAATCAGTGGAGAAGCACCAATTCAGATGCAGGGCGTAGATTCTGGGCGGAGTTATTGAAATGAAGCAGAAAGCTTTGCTAGACTTTAGACGTTGTATGTATAGTCATCTTAGATATTTTGTAGATACCTGATTGTAGATCCTCTGTCCTTAGTATGTACTACTAATTCTTCTAATATTATTTGAGTACAAAACCTGGTTCGAAGTTTACGTACAAATAATTCTTGAACTCAAACCACCACACAACCAATTTGTTACTTTTTCTTATGCAGGCAGTGGCTTTTGGAATGCAAAGAGAGGACAGAAGTAATGTGGTGAGTGCGAGTTTCGATACTACATTTGGTACGGATGAAAACGTCAAGTATCGACAACGTTACTCTACGACGCGAAGCCCTCGAGGCGTTCTCGAATGAAATACTTTCCTTTATCTTCTCTCTGAACCATCCTTACATTCTCAAGCATTTGGGAAGGCTGATTAGCGTTCATTCAGCGTCTTCGGGCAATTTGAATGTGGGCTTCATAGCCTGTCTACAACCCAGTCAATCATATACCAACTATTAATTTTCATCGTTACTGTGGTTGAATAGTCACCGGATGCTGTTCCTTCCAAGAGCAAGGTATCAGGAAAAGGCCCAAAATATCTCTAGAAAGCATGAATGAATAATCTGGCGAGTGTATACTCTACATAGTTCAACAATGTTTGCTAACCAGAATGTAAGTAGCGCACCCTCGTCGAATGACGACGAAAAGCCTCTCCCTTTTTCCACTCGATACTCACCTGTCAAATTGCTGTGCTATGCTCTGCCTTTGAGGTACTTGCTTGCAGCATCGGATCGCATTACTCGACGTCGTTTTCAAATACTTGAGCTTACCCTGCACCGGACGAAAGAATAACAACAAGGTCTAGCAGGACCAATGACCATGCGCTGCCTTTCTCATGCCTTTGGCACAGGAACATTATACGTCCCCTTCATTTTTAACACCTGAGGTATCCTTATGAGGGGAGAGTTAAACATCATAACTCCCGACTTGTACACTCATCGATATGTTTCTAAAGGTTAGGACAACCGCTTCATTGTATACACTGAGATTTGGTCGTACAAATGGAATAAGAATACAGCGAATGGATGTTATGATACATATGATGCGAATATAGAAAGAAATAATAAGGAGAGCTCCTGTTGAGATAGACGAAACTTGAATCGCAATTTGTTTGAGCGAGCTAGTTCCGCAAAGAGCCTTGTGTTCTGCGAGACAAGAGAATGAATATAAGATGGTAATGCATTAAAAGTATGAGTACGAACCGTGTAGATCTACGGCTGCAACTACCACCTTTGCACCCATTCAAGCCCTGCGACATGGACATCCTGGAGGATAGGATAGGATGCTACTCAGCATGTATAGATCGAGGATGGATACACAAGTGCCTGCCGTGAACGTTTTGCCGTTCGTTCTAACTCAGACGTCGTACGCTTCTTCGAGTTTTCCTTCACTAGGACCAAAGTAATGTCTCCCAAACAGTCCATGTATTCTTTAGATAATAAAGGGTCGAGGAAATCATTATGAACCATGAAATATTGATCGTCAATTCCCGCAGGGGATTTCTTCTCCGAGTTCGTATATGCTGTAGTCAAGAACATCGGCGAGCTCTGTAAGGATTTCGAGGGCAGGACCAAACGAAGGGGAGAGATAGCTTTGCGCATCTGGTAAACGATTGAAATCCCGCGAGAAAACTTCGCAGTTACTAACGTCCAAGCGACCATGAAATAATTCGTGCATTGTCGTCTGCCGACGCATGGGGTCATTCGAGTTCTTAGAGTCATCATCGTTGAAGAAAAGAACGTATACAATAATCCACCACACAGATTCCAGGTCATGCAGAGGATTGTGTGCGAAAGGAATGATGGGAACCGCGACCCAGGTTTTTTTGCTAACGCTCTTTTCGACGAGATCAAAGTCGATCTGTTTGTGAGCAATTTGCGATTTCCAGGAGCGAACAAGTATCCGTGGACCAGGGTTTCAGCTGCAATAAAAAACGGAGTTCCCTAACAGAGGTAGTAAGTTAACTTCTGAAAATCGGGAAATAGAAGTAGGACGTACAGTGCGGCCATTATGCTGACCTCGATCTGACATACGAGTAGCATACTCGAAGTCACCAATAAGCCCTGTATGATCATGATCAAACCAATAAACATTGCCACTTAATATCGCGATGTACCCATCCAGCGGAATGCAGAACGTAAAGAGCTGAGAACGCAATGGGCTCATGTCCAATCAATCACAACCAGCCTCGCGCACCTTTGGCGACTTCTACTATCCCGCGAAAGACGTTGGATAAACTTCGTTCATCATGAACAGTTGTGGCGCATTGCTCAAACACGATCCGGTAATGGTACCTGTGATAGGGGCTGACCTGCTGTTGGTTGTCGTTTACCGAAGACTTGGTCAACGGCAGCGGTGCCAGATCGCGAAACGGAATCCTTATCACAAGGCATACTCATGGCAACGTTCTGTGTCTGGACAGCAGACGGTTTTTTTGGGGGTAATAAGGTTAACCATTTGAGCCTTGCCTAGATCGTAGCTATCAAGCAAGACGGAACCAGTATCATCTTTTTCGTTACCAACGGGAACTCGCCAATATGCCATTGGTCTGAGCATACGTTTGTCGAGCTGAGCATCGTAGCCGTCTTCCTCGTTCAACGCCCTAGCATCTGCAAGGATTGCCTCCCGAATTTCGTGTTGCTCCAGGCGATCGGACTCCGGCCAAACATCCTTAAGGACGCGTATCTTGGCACTGTAGTCCTTCACCTTCCATACCCTGGTAGCACGTCCTAGGGACTGTCAGCTGCAGTGTCAGAAAGGACGTCGACTGTATTATATGATTGGTCGTTGATCTTGATTAGGTATTGCCGTTGACCGAATCTGTCGACGTGGGAGAAGGTGATGGTTGGATCCCAGCCCATCCGATCCCGAGATTGAGAACCTCAAGGATAAGAAAATTCTGACCAGTTGGCGACGGTCCTATCCGTAAGACCAGTGATTAAGAACGTGTTCGACAAGGTTGACCAAACTTCGCTAGGTAGATCATCAGCCAACTGACATATTCAGTTCCACATATTTTTCAGAGTTTGCGGGAAGTGTTTGGAGCGAACCAATCCCATATATACTATGATTTACAGAACTAAGAAGCGTGTAAAAACACAGGAATTCTTGAATCTTGGATGACTCACCTTTTATGCAAGTTACGTTCAATTCTAGATAATGATGTATATGAATAAGTTATGCGCATGACTCCTTCTTCTGTTGTTGCTCCTTTCCCTTGCCCTTTTCCTTCTCCGCAACAGCAGCCTCATCGAGATACAGGTTGTTTTCGTCGATGTAATCCACTACTCTTGACGGAAGGAGATAGCGCACCGATAGGCCCCGTCGTAAAAACAGTCGAACCTATAATTGTATTTAATGAGACTGCGAGGGTGTTCAAGATTGCAATCAATGTACCTTGGTGCTTGAAACATCATTCTGAATAAGCTGAGAGATGATATGGATATTATGTCGCCATCGAGCAAGACTATCGATTGCCTGGTCGACATCCGTACCAGCACGCTCAATTATGAAACAACCATAACGTCCAAGGATATGGTCAAGCTGAGGGATACACGTTCGGATGACACCATCGAGGAAAAGGAACTACGTACATCCTCGTGACTCCAAACCCCGGGTTCACTCATCGTGCTAATGAGGTCGGAGCCGGCCAAAAGCATAACTTGAACGTTGCGGTGTTGACCATCTTCCGTTTGTACACCGCCAAGGACCACGTTCAATTCATGGTCAAAGTGATCAAGCACAACAGCTGTCCTTTGGTAAGACTGGAAGGCTTCCCAGGGATCAACCATCAGCCAAGGCGTGGAAATATCATCTGCGGCAATAGTGCACATTTCGACACTGCAAAGCAGATAAGGATGGTACTCCCGGTATTCGGATGCGAGGATAAAAACAAAAATGACTCACCGATGATTTGCGCTTAGCAAGCCTGCTTTCTTGTACATGTCACTGACGGGACTCAAGTAGCCGCCGACAATTTCAAAGTTTGTGTTCTGTCGGACGTAGTCTTTTGCCATTTCAAACATTCGAAGGTGAAGGTAAGTGACAGGACTGAAGGAGCCGCAGGCGACAAGGACAACTGGTATTTTGGATGGATCGCGCATGACCCGGACGAGTCGATCATGAGGGAAGGAATAGTTAGGGGGGTTAGTGAATGTTTGCTTGAAGTCAGTTGTGGTCATTGTGACTCAGGACGTGGGCAAGCAGCAGACAGAACGAAGATAAATCTTATGAATAGACGGAATAGGGTGAATGATGAAACTGCGATGGCGGATAGGAAGTTTGACCAACAGGAGGCTGAGGGAGTCCCCCAACACCGTGGTTGTAGGAGCGAGATGTCGGATAGAGGTAGTTTGCTGTGCGGATGGGTAAAATACTTCATCCATAGTTATAGGAGCGATGATATAATCATCTCGCTCTCACGGGCAAAAAGTGCACGTGCGCTATCTAATTTAGATCCGTAGCTTGCCGCCCCGTTTATAGCAACCCACCTATGCTATCTTGCGATTGCTCACCTCCACAAACTCTACTTACCGCTCCTTTATCTCAACTAATGTTAACGCATTCAGGGCTCAATATAATGCAACGTTCAATACCTATAGCTATAGCTTTACTCCCAGCTGCATGTGACGCAAAAGCCGGAACCTCGCCAGATTCCCTACGTCACTTTTGTAACTTTATCCAATGCCTTCCTCATCTAAGCGTTCCGCGAACGAAAAATCAACGTCTTCTCCTCCTCATAAACGCAGGAGATCGTCCTCTTCTAATTCGTACACGGTTGCTAACTCAGACGCTGAAGAGTCACCACTCAATGTCTTTCTCTTAGACGCAAAGATGAAGCCAGAAACCATTGAGGAACTTTCATCAATCATTGATAACTTTCGTAATGTTGACGAGCACTTATCTCTGAAAGAAAAGAACGGATCCTCCGAACGAGAACTACATCTCTGCCCAAATATGAAAGACGCTGATGTTGTCATCACTGTCGTGCATATGCGGAAGCGCCTCGAGCGACATGTAGATTGGAGTATTGCAGTGGGTATCACACCGAGTTCGCGCCCTACTCTCAAAATCACTCATGTAATAAATGATAGAGACGAAAAGCCATCGTCACGCCGCAATGGCTCAGAGATAGTGCCGATTCAGGACACTTACTTCCGTGCGGAAAATACGCCGCTCTGGGAGACTTATACCAAGAGACTGTTCAAAACTGTCCTGACGGCGATTCTTCTCAGCCGCATCCGGATTCCAATTCAAACTCTGAGTCTCATGATCAAGAATCAGAATCGTTCGTTCCACCGGTCCCAAAAAACGGCACAGATATTCGCCATAACCACCGGTATGCGTGTATGCGCTATTCCCCACTGACCTGTCCGAATCAAATCCTTGTCGAGAAAATTGCTATTCTTCGACGTTATAGAGAGCTTGAAGGCTTGGACATGCAAGCTTTGAGCTACGAGCGTGCCATTTCTGTGCGTATCGCTCATATGTTCTCAGAGAAATATAAAACTCGGTTCGATGAGCATCCTTATGCGATAGGTATTGAAAGGTATGGCACGCGGGCACATCTTCATGTGCGGCTACTAACCATGGCTGCTAGCCTTTCCTTGTCCTATCACGTCAGATAACATTCACGAAATATCCGAGCTTCCGCACATTGGCAATAAAATTCATTCCAAGGTAAATGCAACATCAAACGGTCCCGTCTCAACCCCGTGCTCACTCACCCGTTAACTTCCGATTCCAGATTCAGGAGTTCATTCAACACGGTGACATATCTGAGTGCAGTGCGTGGTTTCCTATCTTCCGACCGCGTCCGACTGCAATCCGAGTTTAACAGAAAGCATATTGAGTGAGACCCGTTACCAATCCTTGGTCGATTTTACTACGGTTTACGGTATCGGACCTGCAACCGCCCGAAAACTGTACTCCTCTGGACTTCGAACAATCAAAGATCTCGAAAAACACTACGAAGTATCTCCTAAAACGAGCGACGATATCACTGACAGCTTGAACCCCGAGCATTTGCGTGCCACCCCTACGACAGGGCTTCCGCAGCTTTCTATTGAAGTGGGATTGGCTTTGAGAGAGGAATTCAGTTTGCATATTACGCGAAACGAGGTGGAAGAGATTCATGATGTCGTCATGAATGAACTCGCGAACATACGAAGCGGGTGTGTAAGCACAATAACCGGGGGGTTAGTGTCTACCTTCAAGTGGTTCATTAATCTTGCCCGACAGCCGTCCTGATCAAGTATAAATTACCTAGTTATCGTCGAGGAAAGGACAAAAGCAATGACATCGATATTGTCATCAGCCACAAGGATCTCAAATCTGGAGGGGGCCAAGTCAAGGGGTTATGCGCCGAGCTTGTCAAACGGCTGTATGATAAAGGTCTGTACGCCTTCACAAGTTTGAGGCTTGAAACTGAACGATCGATCCAGGCTTGGTGACTCACGTAATGCGTAAGTTATACTTCAGTTCTCCCAATCCAGCTCTTAAATACAGAATCTCATTATGCTTAGATCTGTCAAGCTTCCGAGAACATAATGCCCTCCGCACTAGCCACTGGGATTCTCTAGAGAAAGCTTTGACTGTGTTCAAGCTTCCTGACCAAAAAAGGAACAAACACGTACATCGACGACTGGATTTGGTTTTTGCCGTCCCGGAAGTTTACTGGACAGCCGTCGTTGGATGGTATGAAGCTTCCAGAAGCTTGAAACACATAGACTAATGATTTGCAGGACTGGCTCCAGAATGTTTGAAAGAGACCTTAAATTGTGGGCAAAACAAGAAGAGTAAGTTATTCCTTTGCTCACATCAGAGCGCTATCGGTATTGAGCAACCTATGGTCAGAGGCATGAAATTTGATAGTTCTGGAATGCAAGTCTCGAGCTATGAAAAGTGTCCTCCAACTGATGTTCATAAGTAGTTCACGCCGACACGATTCAAAGCTATACTTTCCCAAGAGCGAGGAAGAGGTATTCAAGCTGCTTCATTTGGAATGGATTGATCCTACCTTTCGAAACGCGGACCCTTAAATTGCGGTAAGTACGATTGGCAACGCAATCTTGTAGTGTTGTACATATGGTATACACGTTGTGGATAATGATTGTACGCATTACATTCCTAATACAGAATCCTAGTTTGCAAATGCCTGGATACCTGTGATAGCTTTGCCCAAGACGAGGGCATGAACGTCCTGGAGCATAAGTCAGTAGCTGTGTAGAAATTTGATTTTTGGGATACTGACATTAGTTCCTACAATGAAAGATAGAAGATTAATATCGTTGCTCAAGTAGAAAAAACGCTCAGACCTTCGTATGTATTCGTGATCTGCAGATTTGAGGCATGCCTTGCTATATGATACCTAGAGGACACGTCTCAGCTGCACCCCACCAAACCCAGCGCGTAAAATATTCGAGTACTTACTCATCCGACGCAGCATTTCCCCCAAGAATATCCAGCACACTCCTTGCATGCTGCAGTGCCTTTCCACAGTTATTCTTTTTCACGAGACTGACCATTTCCGGGGCTAACAGCCCTTGGTCCTTGAGGCGGCCGACTTGCAAACTGGCTAGTAGGCCAATCGCAACTTCACTTTGAGCTTCAGCAAGTTTCTTTTGAATTAGTTGAAATGAGGCAATGGGTCGTTTGAATTGATGCCTCTCTAAAGCGTAGGAGCGAGCACGGGCAACACAGTCTTCAAGTGCCCCCATTACACCCCAGGAGATGCCATATCTGACGGCGACATTTTTATGAGCAGGAATTGACCTCAGGATCCATTGATAATGTAGCCTCACCGCGCAGAATTTAGGCAAGAGAACGCGGACCCCAAACCTTTCGTGCCAGGAAGAAGGGAATCTTGAGGAACACGGACGTTGTCCATGAATATAGAACCAGTCAATGACACGCGCAAGGATATTTTGTTCTTGATTGGTGGTGCTGAAAGACCCCTTGTTCCCTATTTACAACCCCACTCGATGAGCAAGTGTTTTCAACGCGAAATTCAGACAGACCTTTTCTAAGATGAATCCACGAACTTTGTTGTCCCACTTACAACGGGCCCAGATTACATGAACGTCGCTACAAGAATTGTTAGAACGAGCGAAAGGGAATATATTGGTGTTGGGACTTGCGCAACAGGAGCATTGGAAATCCATGTCTTGCTGCCATTGATGATGAAGCCTCCATCGACTTCCTCTGCAGTAGTCTCCATACTAGCTGGATCAGAACCATGGTTTGGTTCTGTCAATCCCTACAAGCTCCGTTAAGAAGTTGCCTGTAACCTCACAAAATAATAACCTACAAAAGCTCCAAGTATTTCTCCACGAGCTATGCAACTAGTTAGAATCCTTTTGGCCAATACTGGGAACGGTGAGCTTGCCAAGCCGAGGTAGATACTTCTCCTTCTGCGCTTCAGATCCGAATTCGTGTAATGGATGCATGACAAGAGAGGATTGAACGGATGCTGTCGAGCGGTATCCTGAGTCCACCCTGATATATACACAGAGGCGTTGAGCACAGTTCAATCGCGAACAGTACGTGAAGTCTTAGTTTCACCTTTCAATTTCGCGCGCTATAAGTCCATACGCGACATTGCTCACACCCGCACAACCGTATCCCTGTATTGTAGGGCCTAAAAGACCGAGGGCTCCCATTTCTGGAATGACGGCGGGGTCAAATTCTACGTGAATGCTTCAGTCATACAGCAGAAGACTATTTGAGCAATGAGGATCAACCTTCTGTACGCCATCCGCGTAGGACCCGGGGCATGAGTTTCTCCTATAGAAGTAGGTATCGTGAGACGAAGGAACAGCGAGAGATAGATAGCAGCGAACTTGACAATACGCATTGGCTGATTCCCTAAGGAAAGGAATGAGCCGAGTACACGATCCAATTGCTCAGACGACAGACCTGATTGCCTTTTCCTCTTCAGTGAGCAATGAGTCCATATTCAGCGGATCCTGGCAAGCAAGTCAGGTGGGTAATTAGCCAAAGTAGCTTTTCGTGTACCTCCCAGTTAAATTTGACGAATTCTGAAAGATATGGGTTGAGCACATAGGAGGAAAGACTGGTGTACGTACTAGATCCGGATGTTGTGGAAGCACAACGAGCAAGCAGCGGAACTCTCCGTTCGGCATTTCTCAAGGAAAGGTTCCTATGAAGTGTGTGGCGCGATATACCGAACATTCTGAGTAGACGATGATGGTGGTGTAGAGAGACCTAAAGTTTAAAGAAGGTCCGATAGTCTGACACCCGCACTTAGCGCCCGCACTGCCACATATCACTTCGACTCTGGTGTATTAGTAAGCGTTTTGCCCTATCAAGACCAGCAAGACCAACCAGCAAAACCTTTCATTCGGTTTCCGGCCTCAAAAATGACTTCTACCAGGTGAGAATACGACTTTCGATGCATTCAAGACTGCGTATGGACGATTTTGAACGGATTGGACAAGCGGAATGGGATGGATTCGTGGAAAGAAGTTTGGATGACTTGGGGGGAACTTTTGGCGGAATAACTTGAAACTTCGACGAATGAAATTCTAACTATCACTATCTCTCTCAGATTGTACTCCAAAGGCCGTGTTATGGGACACAAACGTGCCAAACGCAACACCCGTCCCAATACCTCCTTGATTCAGATCGAAGGTGTTGCTACCAAGGAGGACGCCCAGTTCTACCTCGGAAAGGTGTGGTTTTTGTACGCACTGATCGAAAAAGAATTCTCATCAAACTATTCAGCGTGTTGCATATGTGTACAAGGCTAAGCGGGAAATCCAGGGCTCGAAAGTGCGAGTAATCTGGGGGTACGTTCGAATTTATCTCTATGTATATTGAAGTCGCTCATCTTAAAAAATGCTCCCTTCAGACGTGTTACCCGGCCACATGGTAGTTCTGGTGTTGTCAAATCAAAATTCCGATCCAACCTCCCTCCCCGTGCGTTTGGTGCTAGTGTCCGGGTGGTGTGTATCTGGAATATCTTATGCTCCGTTTCCAACTGATTTCTTCTCTATCCTTCAGATGCTCTATCCTTCGAACATCTGATTATACTCTGTACACCATATGGCCTGCTATCGTATCCTCTATACTTGCAATACAACATGACCTCACATGCGCACACATGAATTGTGGACGGAATAACTCTCTCTAAGTGAGCCTTCAGCGCTTCAGCGGATATCATGCCGTTTGCACGACAGTGAGGTTTTGCGTGGTCGGAAAGGTAGGGGTTTCTGTGTAAAGGTCAATTCTAGGGGCTTCGTCATGGTCGCAATAAACCACATTGAGAGTGAAGACTATGAATTTTAAGTAGATTAAAACCATTGGCCCATAAAGCCTCGTATTTTACTAGTAGCACTCTTCTTCTCTGTGTCCACCGTGATACTCTTTCCTTTAACCTCAGCAGGCACTGGGTGGCCCTTATGAGTAGCAGACATCGTTGAAGGACTCTTCTGTGGTCTCTGCGGTCTCTGTGGCGATGTTGAATTTCCTTTCGCCTTTGTCTGAGAATGCGGCTGGGGTTTGGCTTTACTGGGCTTGTGAATATTTCTTAGGATTGAGTTGGCTATCCTCAATTGAGCGATTGCTTCAGGTGATTTGACCAGTGCTTGGACGGGTTTCGGAGAATGGGGAGGAACAGATGAAGGGGTAGGTGTGTTAGCCGCTAGTGTGCCGATAACATCTGCTTCAGCAGATGGAGACGAAGAAACATCTTCAGAAGTAATACTCGAAGGAGATGGCGAAGCTTCTGAAGCGATGACAGCAGCTTCTCCTTCGACGTTCTCATTCTTCTCAACCGAAGGCTTGAGGGGGGCGATCCATATTCTCGCTGCAGCCGGACTGATAGTCTCAGTCTCCAACGGGTTAGGCATATCGACCACATTAGCATATCTGGCCACTACATGCCGCATAATAGGATGGTCAACTGCATCACCCTGCTCCAGTAGTGGTGTATTTTTCTGCAAAGGTTTGATAGAATTGAACCCTGCCCATCTTACGAACGCTCGTATAGCTCGTCTCGAGAGGACTTGCGCACCGGCTTTGCCTGGAGGGCTTCGAACATCATCTAGTAGGTTCAACTCAGTAATGCCATATAAGTTGGGATGAAGATTACTTGCATGCTTCCTGAATTTGGAAATACAAAAATTCACGGGACGCATCCTTCCGGTGGTCGTATTTTTCAGAAGGATCTGGCTCCGAAAGCTGCATTAGCTCCGGCTGGAGAGGCTTTATTTCCAAGAGCGACTCCAAACTAGCTAGACTGATGCCTCCTTGTACTGGGTCCGCTTTGGGTATTGTGGGCGCGGGAATTCGATGCGAATCAGTAGTCGTTGTTGCACGAGATGCAGATTCCGGGTCTTTGAAGCGGATGAACATCATGAACGATTTGCGGCCGTTGATCTATATATTGCCCTTGGTAAATGAGATTACAAAACATTGAAGCCAACACTCACCATTGAAGGGCAGCTGAATTCATCAATTGGTCCATACACTTGCTCCATGTATTGAGCAGTGGCAAGGACATCTGCAGTATCTCTGGGGGAATGCCAGAATCGTAGTCGAACGGAGTTTGGGCTGCTGTCGCAGCCTATGCGTGCATCGGCTACATCTTTGGGTCTTCGCGCTGGGGGTTTGGCAGAAGAATAGACTAAAGACCGATTGCTCGAGAGCGACCGGTTTATGAAGCGCCAGGGTATTGGGGCATGGCTTTGGGCAACGAGGCGAGAGACTACCTGAACGCGCTGCATACAGAACTAGTAGAGTACTTAAGTCAAAATTTCCAGTTCCTCTTTGAGGTTAGGGTTGTAAGTAGTTATCTTATCGCCCAGCGCAGAAGGCGGTCAGAACTCGTTTTGGTTGTGTCGGCTTGCACAGCCTGGATCCGAAACTCCAGTAATTATAAAAATACTTCACAATGGCGAGCAAGCGTGCGTAACAATATTAACAAGCAGAATGCGTGAAGAGTCAAGCACAATGAGAAAACAACGGGGCGCTAATTCTGTCATGAAGCGCTTATTTGGTAATCGTGGGAGAAGGATAAGCCTAAAGAACGTTATGAACTAGCTGTTTGGAATATACACACAAGGACGCTCAGGACAGGTCGAGGTAGTCTACCGCTCCACAAAGGTCGATCTCTATTGTCCTTGGTTGAATCCCCTTTCAAAATTGTAGACCATTTCACTTCGACTCCGTAATGCCTAAACTTCATCTCAAACGAACACTAGAGGAGGAAGCTGCTCGACGATTGCGGAAAAAGGACAAGAAGGAGGCCAAACGCCGAAGGAAAGAAGATCATTATGGCGACAACTCATCCAGCAGCAAAAGGCGACATCGAACTGCCGCTGCAGCAGAGGAATCTACTGATAGGAAATGGGACTCTTACGATGATGATGATGACGTCGACGAGTTCATTGGTCCAATACCAGGACCGTCAAATCATCAGTCGGACTACGAAACACTACACGCAGAGCTTGAAGAAAAGCGGTTCCGAGAAAAAATAGCTATGGCATTCGAAGACGATGAGCGATTAGACTCTATTGAAGCTCGCTTTAACTGCTTCGCGCACGTTCCTGTGCACTGGGGTGGAAGAATCGACTCAAAACCTCGCATCAACTATGATAACGATGAGTTCCTCGTTATGGATCCGATGTCAATGGACGACGAAGAATACGCGGAGTGGATTAGGGTGGGAATGTACCGGTAGGTTTTGAGAAATTCTCAACGTAAATCCGGTCTAAATAACATGTAATTATAAGGAAATCACACGCTCAGGAAATCGCGGAGAAAGAACGTCTCAAAGCTGAACGAGCAGCCAGACGTGCTCATGAGAAGGCAGTACGCGCAGAAACGGAGCGTCTCGAGAAACTTGCTGCGGCTGAGCGCAGGTCTCGCAGACAGGAGAAAGAGAACCAAAGATTAGAACTCTCTCGTTCTGAATACCACAATCGATGGAAGCTTTTGCTATCCAATACATCTGCTGATATGCCGCAGGCTGAAATCGGATTCGATGACATACCTTGGCCAATTTTACCCGCTTTCAAGAAGTCAGATAAAAAATCAGCTTCGGGTAATGCGCTATCACTATCACTGGATGACTTCACCAGAGATGAGATATCGATATTTTTGTTCACATCTTCTGTACCTTCGGCAGACCCCTCTATCGATACTGCGATCGGCAAAACTATGTCACCTAGCTCATCAACTTCCGCGCAGAGATTAGCAGAAATGGAAATGGCCAAAGCAAGAAAGGATCGCAAGGAGAAGCTCCGCGAGACTCTTTTGCGATTCCATCCTGACAAATTTGAAGGTCGCCTCATGTCGAGGGTGAGGCCCGATGAGAAGGTCAAGGTCACAGAGGCTCTTGCTATCGTTGTTCGTGTGTTGAATGACTTGATGGGAGAAGGGTAAACAATAGACAAAGGAACTGATGTTCAACGGATCCATTCAAAAGCTATTGAACTTGAAGGAACCCCTTGTAATCGCTATTCCGCGAGGACGTGCGAGCGTATCAACGTCATCTCTGGTGGAATAAAGTCACAACGACCGTTACGATAGATCATTGCCTTGTGAGGGTTTACACTAGTGTTCTTCTACTTACCATTCTTGGCTGGCATCTTTGTTGTAGAGGCACCACAATCGCACCATAAAGGATGCTGAATGAATTCGTTCCCGAGTAACTCTCACACCAAGTATATATCAGGTTGTTCAGAGAGGGTGCTTTGTGAGGGTGCATCGCCTTACATCTTGCATCTTGTCCGAATCAGTATCCGCGAATTCACATCCATCGTTGGTCTGTCATCGAAGCTGTATGTGAAGAGGATCCTCAATGATGAACAACTGGTCTGTTACAATAGCAATGCACTATTAGAATGTTTTAAATAAGTACAGAAGGTCCTTCAAGCAACAAATCAGACGAAATGCCCAAGATAGTGATTTGCATTTCTAGTAGGGAGCAATAGGGGGTAAGCGAGGATCGTCGGTAGTAGACGGCATATACAAAATCTTCGTTGAGATTCATGGTACCATAGGAGAATATAGGGAAATATCACAACAAGATAACACAGTTTTAGAAAATCAATAAACTCCAAATAGGTCAGCCTCTATACATGCCACGTCCAGCCATATTTTGCTCCTGCGATGGATAAAACTGTGATGGTGACTGCGCCTGACGCGGTGACGGGTACTGCGACTGGGGAGACGCAGTGTACTGACGATTCGGTTGTGGTGGATATTGTGACACAGGAGTGTTACTCCGCGTGTCTATGTATGGAGTGTTACTTCGCTGGGGATAATCACCAAAGTAATCTTGCGGTCGATGTAGAGGTGCTTCCCGAGAAAGTCCGTCGCTCGAAACGTCGCGGTACATCGCAGGAGGCATGGAAAGTGAGCTTTGAGAGGGATATGTACCCTCAAAGATTTTGCCATTGAGAAGCGGTTCCTGCTGCGAGTCCATACGCGACAGCTCGTACGCTCCTGGTCCTGTTGCGAGATAACGATCATAACCTGGTAAACTACCACCACCACCACCTTGCATTTGTGATGGTGCAATTGACACAGCGTCGCTCATTAGCGTAGTAGAAGCCATAGATCGAGCATCCCAATCCAACTCTCCCCGGTCACGACGATACAAAGCAGGATCATATTCGAGATCGCGTTGTTCGATAGCAGCAATCTTGATACCGCCTTCAATAACTTGCGCTTCCATTTTCTGACCACCATACTCATCAAGCTTGGCCTGGTCTTTCCCGATCCTGCCACGGTATACTTGACTCAACAGTGGCATCATGTTCGCGTGAAGCATAGGAGTGAAAAGCTCCATGTGCAATGCAGGATGACCGAACCTTCTTTCTAGACGGTTTCCTTTATGATCTGAGCGCTCGGAATGTACCTTGGCTGCTCTAAGTTCCTCGTCCGTTGGGGTGTAGTATCGGAAATCGTTGCTAAACTTTCGGCTGAGATATATCTTGAAAATGGCGATGAAGAATATAGGGGGGATGGTGGAGACCCAGTAAAATGTTTTGAATCCAAGCTGGAGGCCGATAGCTAGAATTCACGCGTTGAACAAGATTCCAGAGAGGAAATCATAAGCCACTTACTCAACACCAACAAAGCTTGCATGAAGACGACATTGAACATAAGCCGGTTTATGATTACATTCCACAATCGCTGTGATATTGTTAGGGATATTTCGGGGGAGGAAACATCGTCACTTACACCACCCGTCTCGACCTTTGTGATGTAAACGAACATGAGCTGATACTTATTCACCCATGAGCTCATCCAGAAAACCACACATGCTGCCAAGGCTACCAGGGGAGCCAAGGGAGCAAATACCAGACCGACAGAGGCCATGAATAACTGAAATGTGATGTTGAGAATCCGTCGTGAAGCGATCCATTTTGAGATCTCACCGTATTGGAACTGAACCAAGATGAGGATCAGGACATCACGAAAAGGGCTGTAAAAAGACGCACTAGTATATGGCATACTGGAATTCCGGAGGTTGCGTCCATTCCCGGATATCGCGAGGCGTACGACCGAAGAGCCTATGAGAGATGAGCGACGACGACAATTGTTGTGCAGTAGAAGACTCACCGTGTTTTAATCGAAATCCATACCAGATTCACGATTTGTGCGAGATCGAAGACAACCAGGAATCCACGCAAACTAGGTAGAACAATAAATGAGTCGATACAGGTCAGGGAACGGTAAGATTGACGCACGGGAAGAAAGTTAGCCAGTACGACGATTGATTAATGTATGTGGAGTTTATGATGGAGGGTAGAGCTACGAATGTCATTGAGTTTCCTATGAGAAGGTGATTGGCATCACACATACTATCGAGGTTCGCGATGATGTCTTTGAAACTATCCTTCCCAATTTCGAGAACGATTTCTTCAGCAGCGTCTAAGTAGAGCGATGAGCTTTGTGTTACATCACAAGTCCAAGAGCAACGACATACTAAAGATAACACCAATCAAGGTGAAAACAACCAATTGACTGATGACCAAGAATGTAAAATAATGAGAGATAACCTGACGATCGAGCTTGGAATGAGTTAGGGCACCCATGAACTATAACACCATTATTAAACATATATCATTGCTGGACTATGGTTGCTCATACCTGACTCAACCATCTCATGATAATGGGCAAGAAGAATCCGAAGATACCAGACACCGTAGGAGGCAAAACACCAGAAACGAGAGCAAATGTTGACGGTGATGCACTGGCCCATGAGCGGAGGAATGGTACGAAACTCCTGATCTACACAAGAGATATGCAGTGAGCGATGAGAATGTTAAAGAAGCGTCCTCACTCACGGCGTTCAAATTAGCCAAAACGGATATGATGAACAGAGGGACGGTATTGAAGAAACAGACGAGAGAAAGCCACAAAAAACCGATAGTACGCTTCGCACGTATTTCGCCTGGTGATTTGTTCATATTTTCCCAGATCTTGTATGGAAAGGGTAATAGGTTGGTCAATGTTTAGGCAGAAAGAAAACGGACGAACAATGTCTTTAGGATTAGGAGCCAAAGATATATCGGTACCCTTGGGATGCTTCCTACTCAATTGCCGGGCAACGATATGGGCGTAAGGGACCGCAGCCATACTTGCAAAGCCATAGCTCTCAGCTTTACGCGTGTCTATTTGATTCCGGTATTCTTCTATAGCAGCTTCCGTGCGTTTGAGCTTTTCACTAACGAAAAGTCAGCAGTCAACAATAAAGGTGACATGTGGACTCACGTATAGAAATCAATAGCATCTCTTCGCTCTCCACCGCATCCGCACATTCCACCTATTCGAATCACAGGCCGCTTCTTCCCTATAGACCCATTTTTCAAATATTTGACGAGATACGTTTCCAGTTCGCGCACGGTCGTATTATGATAATCTATCAATTCTGGAAGCCGTCCCACTTTTCTTCCAATGTGTACGCTAGTCGTAGGGTAAGGAACCTTGTACGTCTCGAAAATGGCCTTGATACCCTCGTCAGATTGGTACTTCTTCGGCACCTGCGTAACTTGCAGAGTCCGAGCATAGAATGATTGGAAATATTCCGGGGAGCGGTACCATTGGCGTCTCAATTCGACGACCTTTTTCCAGTGCACATAAACTAGACCGATGATCAGGAAAGTAATGAGATACGACACCGCCACATGGACGAAAAGAATTTTGCCGCTGACGTCTCGAATGGTGAGCATACTGAGGATATCACGACCGTTGCTGTCGACGTCCTTGATATTATAGACGGCATTAACGGGGAGAAGGATACCACATGTGAGGAGAGTAACGCCGGTGAACAACCATCGCATCAAGCGACCGAAACGAAGAAAGACAACGGCATCAAGACCAAGTTTGTCCACAAGCTCAGGTTCCTTCGTCCGGAAGAGTGGAGGGAGCCAACCAAAGAGAGAATCTGATATTCGCGGTAATGGTTTGTCGCCAACGTGGTACTTTACTTTTGGCTCGTAGATGATCTGTCGGTAAGATATTGATATTGAGATCCAGTTGAAATCAGACGGGCTACGCACCTTGTTCTTGGGCCGCAAAAGGTTGAAAGTTATAATGGTGACGACCTGCCAGGATTCGTTGGAAGGAGGATTTACAGAGACAATAAGAACACGCACGGAGATAATACTCATCAAAGCAACTTGAGAGCCAACAGCAGCAGGCGCCAGCGCCCGCGACTCTGAGTCAATCAGGTCGTTCAGAGTGGAATTGTTGGTTACTTCGGACATGATAGAAGGAGCGAGGGAAGGGTTGAGAAAATGATTTGAGTTGTCGTAAGATGTTAGATTGCAAGCAAACGCTGATCAAATGAACTGCAGTGGACAGAATGCCGCTGCAGAATCGTAAATCAAGAAAGAGTGTATGTGAAAGGGGTCAGGGGATGAGACTAGCAGGCAGAAGGTAATGGTTGTCGGGGTCAAGGCTAATTCGGGCAATAGCCTTTCAGAGTACAAACGAATGATATGCCGTAACGGCAACAGTATTTCTCCCTTAAGCTCCCATTCCCGGAAGTGTTCTAATCCCGTTGTTCACAATTCAAAGCATTTTACAACCCCATGGCTTGGCAATACAAAGCGGAGTACACAAGTAGCAAGCATCAACTTTTCACGGAGGGACGTAGAGTATCTTCCTACATAGCGCTGCAAGCTGTCATTGTTTAAATAATCCTACAATTCCTCTCCTCAGTGGCTCAATCAGCCTTCTGGAAAACGTCGGTGCCAAATACACAGATAATCCTATTCGCAAAGGAAGCATAGCCTAAAGAAATCGCTAAAGCACATCTCTTTAACAAAACACCAGGCTAAATTCACCTTCGTCACACCATACGCAACGGCCGCATTGGCAATGTCCCCCGCTAAATGACCGGGAACATATGTTGTTGTCTCCTCAGACGTTGTTAATGAGGAATCCAGCTTCTTGCCCTTCTCAAAGCCAAAGAAACCATAACGTCTTCCAACTCTTTCTGCCCATCCTTCTCCCTCATAAACCCATTGCCGACACTTTTGTCGAGCCCAGCCAACGTACGAGCTTGAATTAGGCCCGCTGGAACTGTCTTCTGTTATCACCGTCGCGACTATGCGCTCCCCGACACCGAACGCTCGTGCGCCATAGAACACTCCCACGAGTGGTACAATGGCAGTGAGTTCGTGTAATATTCCAAATGATAGAACTAGCGAGGACAATGGTGTGCCAGTTCTAGCTGATAGTGCTTTCAGAGTATTCCTATAAGGTGCGAATGAGCCTGGACTATCTCTAGGGTTATTGCTCATGGAAGGAAAAGAGAGACGCGACTTTTCCACACGTGCCTGAACACACACTGGCTGCTTCATTCGGGTACAGTATCAATAAAAATTATACAAAGGTTCATCCCATAGCTGCGTTATCCCATATGAGGTCAGGCAACGGTACACCAAGTCCTTTCGCCAAATCCAATATAGTCTCGTACGAAGAAGGTGCCCCGGAACCACATTTGAACATAGCAGACAGTCCATCGAGTTTATCAGCAGAGGTTGTCCTCACAAGTAGACGTAGAGAGGTCAATTGCGCAATCTGAACAAAATGGTTGTAAGAATCACCATATTATTGCCCACCCAGGAAACCTACCGAAGCATAAACACCCACTCTCGTCACCTCATAATCCGTTCGTTCTCCTGCTATTCTAAAATCCAGTAAATCTGGACTCGGATCATTCACTTCGGACGCGTTGGAATCGTTCTCCTCTACAAGCGCACCAAGAATCGCAATCAACCTTTCTAATGGGAACGGCGAAGGCCCTAGAAATCGTTGTGGAATCTTCACCGATCCGCTTTTCGGCTTCGCGTTCGCCATTTGCCGTTTCGCTGGCCTTCTACGGCGTTTCTTTTCGTCTGCACCACGCCCGAAAAGCCGCAAGTCAGATTTCACAGGGTTCACGGACGCGATGTATGCCGCGACGAGGATGAATTGGGATAACCGAGGAAGAGAGACAGAAAGAGGCAGTGTGTCTTTGAGATTAGAGGATGACAGATCTTGAGCGGCTTTCTGTTCCTGAATTCGTTTGCTACTACGAGAGCGAGTAGGAGATGATAGTAACATTTCGTTTACTGTATCTTCCTCTTCGTCTTCATCGTCCATTACAGCGTCGCCTAAGATCAAACCGTCTTTAGCAAGTGATGCAGCATCAGATACATTTGCTCGAGCCCAATCGACAGCATTCGTCAGTCTAGGATATAGTTGTTCCAAGGCAAGAGAGAGAGATGGTTTGAAGTGATGCGTAAGCCGAAGTAGAACTTCTGTCGAAGGACGTTCGAACTCGACCTCATCCCCGCCTTCAGCTGCTTCCACGTTCATACGATGTGCGTCAAGAACGGGCTTGATGAATCCTGGCCAGCGAGCAGCAGAGATGTACTGAATTTCATGTGGATCATTTGTGTAGAGAAAGCAGACATCGACTAGTATGTGGACAAAATGCCTGTAAGTCTCCTGAAGAGCTGGATCGTAAGAATGTGGCGTGGTAGAGGTTGAAGCAAGGTCAGAGTTGCTGGAATTCTCTTCAAAAACTTTGACAAGATGTTCGATGATAACTAGAAAAGAGTGAGTGAGAGAACGAGAAGGTAGTGTTTGGCCGCACTTTCTTTCGTTGGAACTGGAATATCAACATAGTAAGGATCAATTGCCGCTCCAAGCGGAGGTCGGATATCTTCCCATCGAACCTCTGAGACTAGTACAACACTGAGGTCAATTCTAGTCTGAACCATCATTTAATCACATGAAGTTGTAGAAAAGCCTCTGATGCTGATGCTCACCAATTCAGCTAGACGCGTCAATGGAGCCAATAGATCTGGCATCCTTTCTTTTAATCTTTCCGGCTTTTCAATCACCAGAGCCAGCCGTACCCGCTGCTCTGAGTTCGCAGTACACAGAGAGACATGTAGAGCCTTCAAAGCACGCAGAAACGAGTCCATACTATCATTGGATGTTTCTTCGCTCCAATTCCTGCATCCGTCGTCCCAAGAAGGGGTATGTTGTGAGAGGCCGTTCAAGATGGTATCATAGAGTAAACGGGGGGTAAAAGTTGAGATGCCGTCGACCTGGACGAGTCTGATCTTGTTTTGCAAGGCTAATAGCAGAGATTGAATCGTGAACTTTGGTGCGATGGGGTCATTGATGAAGATGAACGGCGGAGGAGAAAGTTCTAGGAGAGATACAACTTGATTTAGCGAGTTCATCGTGATACGATGACAAAACGCATCGCGATCACGCGACCGGAGAGAAATTCCTTCAGGATGTCAAGATCGCTAGTCGAAAGAAACTATGAATTCGATGCGAGGCGTATGTTTGATACAGTACATTCTGGAAAGGGATACATAAAAAATAAACTAACGATACTTCATTCCTACACTTGTCTACACCCCACTTCTTCTCTTCAACCTGTTGCTCCTCACTGTTCAGTCTCATGATCGTCCCGGAACATGACTATCCACCATCTCAGCCCAGCAGTATGTGATGACGTTTGTCGGATTCGGACTCGGACTCGGACTCGGTTATCTGTCCAACCTCGCGCTCGCGTTTCCATTTTTGTCGGACCAAGTCCGATTCAGATTGGAATGACGGGTCATGGTATTTTGCTGAAGCCATTTCCTCCAATCTCTTGCCTGCGTGCTGGCGCTGCCCAGCTTTTCAGTACCATCCACGAGCGTCCGATCCGCCTTTTGACGCCGTAAAACATCCTCTTCAATGATATATCGTGTCCATTGCATTTCCGTGAGCATTCCCTCATTCTTCCTGTGTACTGTCTCAGCCACTTCGAGAATCTCTTCAGTCTCCATAAGCTGATGTTTCATCCTGATTCGCGCATTGGGAAAGTCTTTGAGCTGCCGCAATATAACCCGAACTTTCTTCTGGCTCAGGCGAACGAAATCCTTGTTAATGGAGGTGCCTGGTGCTGATTGCCGATATTCAAGCGTCTTGGGTGAGGCAGGAGGAGGGGCCATAGATCGTATACGTTTGTTGGGGCTTTGCTCTTCCGGAACTGACTGTTCTGATCCTTCAACATCCACCTGGTCCTGATAAGCTTGCCACTGTTGAACTTTCTCTGTCGCAGACACGTTAAAGTTATTGAGTCGTTTGCGCTTTCTCGAAGGAGATGATGAAGAGTTTCCATCATGTAGGTTCTGGATGTTTGTTTTCGGAATGGTGTCCATACGGTGGAGGGGCTCCAGCAACTGCGGATTCAAAAGGACGCCTTCTGAGAGAGAGCTTGTGGGACCTATATAACAGGCGACAAGTTTGATACTAGTGAATAGTAAGTGCAATGAACAAACTCACTTTGAGATTCGTCTGAGCGACTTATTCTGAGCAGCAATGTAGGAGAATCCTTCTTAAGTTCTGTGAGACTGCAATCGTGCATAGGGTAGTTTCTGAAAATTGTGTTGAGAGATTTCAATTAGTGGCAGTCGAGAGAGCTTACAGATGATAACTGTAATGTGTTCCTCCTCAATGGTTGACTAGGTAGGGAGGAAAAGAGTGGTCATCTTCTGTTTATTTCTGGAAAAGCCAGATCTATTGTTCCGGTCCAAGCTTGTCAAGATGTCTTGTTCTAATCCACGTTGTCTTTTTTGTTCAATTTTGAGATTTCGGCAAGGAGCGCAAGGGTCTAGTGTAGGTTAGGTTAGTTGCACTCCAGTTAGAGCAAGAAACTCGATTATCATCGTTTTCGGAAGAAAGGGTGTAATAGAAAGTACGAACGCGGGAAACAGAATCGATCCGGGAATTTGGCGGCCCGTGTGGGTCACTATAGGTCCTTGTTGTCCCCTTGTTCCACATCGCGACTGGTTTTTCAACGCTTTTTCCCAAGTCCTCCAGTTTTCTGCACCGTAGAAGCCAGTTCTACAATGATAATAGCTTGTAGGCCTCCCTCGTTGCAGCTTCTATCCCTCAGACTGAGGTATTCCTGAATGGAAATGTCAAAGCTGTGATATCGACCTAAGCGAGAATAACAATAGGATGCTGGCTTACCTTATCGTTAGGGTATCGCTATTGTTCTCCCAATTAGCTCAGATTCGTGGGTATTGTGGATATTGTCAAGGCGCAACTGATAGAGACATCTTCTTTCCAACACCATCATCGCTGCTGCCGCACATATTTCCTTCCTCCCTCGTAATCTCCAGTTCCTCAGACCTAGCTTCACAACTAGCATGGCCATTGAAGTCACCAATACTCTTCGAGAAGATGCTCTGACGCAGCTCTCCAGAGCCGAACTTCAGGCATTAGGCAAGGTAAGGAGTTGAAAATATCTCAACTCGCTGCCGTTCTTCTACATCCCTTGCTTGGCACTTGCTCATATCCTTTTCGTATACCAGACCCACAATGTTAAAGCTAACCTCAAATCTATCAACATCATCGCCCACCTACTGAAAATATTCCCCGATGGCGTCCCCAATCCAAAGTTCGTGGTTATCCTTTTGCATTTTAAACCAATTAACGTCGATTCTCACAGCGCTAGTGCTGCACCCAAAACTAAAAGAAAAGGTCGCGCCAAAAAAGGAGGCGCTAACAAAAAGAAAACTCAAATCAAGAGAGAGGAAAGCGTTGCTGCCTCCGTCACGTTCTCAAATCGGGACAACGATGTTCAAGGACAAACCTCAGCGTCCCCCTTGCGCAACTCCCTTACTGCTGCAGAGAAACAGCCAATTCAACCTATCTCGCCATCACCGAAAAAGCGCACTACAAGAGCCGTGTCGCGTGCTCTACCATCAGCCGAACACCTTTCCCGTGAGTGTCATTATCGCCTCATGATTTTTCGCCTATTAACACCAGCTTGACCTTCAGGAGAGCGCGTAAGTTCCCCTGCTCAAGGCTCCCCAGTTCCGACCGAAATCGTCGCCTCACCTGTACGAACCGAGCCGTTGACAAAACCACCTCAAAAGACTGCCTTTCAAACTGATCTTGAAGGTGAAGGATCAAAGACTAGCCATGGTAAGGACTGTTCACTGGGCACTTTCCCTGCACTCCTAAGTGGTTCTTTTTTAGTCGAGCCTGTGGGTGAAGATGAAGTGGATATGGACAACCTTTCTGAGGTCTCAGATATTACCCACAACCCCAGCCAATCGTCTCGCGGTTCTTCCCCGCAGCCTCTTGCGAACGACGCTACCCTTAAATACGTAGTCGATATCATCAAAGCGAACGAGGAGAAAGACCAACAGATGCGAGATGAAATCAAAAGGCTCCAAGAAAGAGCAACCAAAGCCAAAAAGCTGCTTGAGCAACAATACTACCTACTCAATGCCGAGCGAGAACATCGCGATCGCATCATGACCTTCTTGTTGTACAATGTTCGTAACAACAACCGGTGGATCGGTCAATCGGTCAACGCTAATCAGTTGGAGGCGGCTGTCCTCAAAGAGATGGTCTCGAATGGGGGTCGCGGATGGAGAGATATGGGAGAATGGGAGTACGGGGAAGTGTGGAGTGGGCCCATGGTGGTCTCCGACAGCAATATCGAGATAACTGCCTCTAATCTGGATGAATATCTCCGTGATATGTGGGATATTCACCAACGTGCACGCACGGAAGGGAATACAGCAGAGAATGAGGACGAGTAAGTACAACGCATGTTGAAAGCAATATCATCATCAAAGCTCACAACGTGTTTTACAGTACCCGATCTGCTGATCCTCCTTCTGCTCCCGATATTCTTTCGAATACGCCCGTCGACTACATTGATACCTCGGCACCCTTGTCCAGAAAGCGAAAAATATCTTGTCCTCCTTTATCTGAGCACGAAGACCAGCCTGCCGAGAAACGACCAAGACTAAGTCCTATAAGAGAAGACCCTCTTACGGCCAATCCCACACTTTCTTCACCGCCGTCTATCGTTCGCAAGAACAAAGGAAAGGGCCGAATGACATCGTTGGAAGTTGAACAGCTGCAACGTCAGCAGGCGCGCGAGAAGCGGGTCCGTAGCATGAGGGAGCTGGACGAGGACGACAGTGCCGATACATACGAGATTCAAGTTGCACTTGCAGATTCGCTATTGCAATCCGCAGGGGAAACAGCTATGGATCAATGACTTGACTTACCCTGCCGTGGTCGATTTTCTCGATTTTTTCGTAGTTGTGTCTCCATTGCGCTGTTGTTTACCTGATATCGATATCTTTATTCATGTTTTCCTGTATTAATTACTAATAGCGTATTGTACTCAATACAGGCTGTATTCAGCCTCTCGACGAAACATTTTTGGTCCGTACTGCTTGGCTTGTATGTTTCCGAGTTTCCGAGTAAGAGGCTGTGCCAAGACTCTTCTCTTCATATTTTTCCAGCCTTTGCATGTTATCCATAAGTCATGTCGCCAGCCGACTGCAGCGGCCATTTCTACGCGTCGTCGTCACCAATCAATCTTATATCCTACGACGTTATTCCCAACCCTCATCGTCTGAACAACCTGGAGAGAAAGTCCCGACGCGACCAAATACTTCACCGGCTCAGAATCATCCCAGACACGAAGTACATGAACGTTCTGAAGCCATAAATATACCATTCAATCCACCAGGTGGAGGAGGCCCTGGAGCCGCAGGTTCCGGTAGTTCATTCCAATTTACAGGCTCTCCGTTCTTCGACGCGACATTGACAACATTAGTTGGCTTGGGCGTCGGTAAATGCTCAATCCAGCCGAGGATGAAGAGCAATGTCTGACATTAGAACAGTTTTTATAGGAGGAATTGCGTATTTGCGCTGGTACAAGAAGAATGTGTTGGACAAGGTACGTCTCGTCTGTATAGTGACCTTCAATTCAATTGAGGCTTCTGGCGTCCAGATCGAACTCGCTTTTGAGCCAGGATATGATCCAGCTTTGGAGGTCGCAGAACATTACCATACACGAGCTGATACTTCATCAGAGAAGCATATGAAAAGACGCGAACAGGACCAGATTGATAGAATTATCCACGGAGAAGAAGTAGGTCATTATTACGTCCTACTCGGTCCAAAGGTGTGTTCGTTCGATGAATGTTAAACTGGCCGCCACCATACTTAGACCCCATCTCATAGGGTGCTGGTAAAGGAACAATGATATTTGATTCCATGGCTGCTATTCAAGCCGATGGTGTTGCTATGTGTGACGCTCATCCTGACCTCGAAGTTTTCCGTCTACGTCTCGGCAAGGCGCTTAATTACGAGTATAATGAAGACTCCCAAACTGGCCTATTTCAAAGACGTGATCCTCGAGAAGGTGGCGCAGCCTTGGATATCGAGAGGGGTAGGTATTTATGCTGTATCCTCTCGCAACAGTGCGCTTAGATTCTTTTAGCACTGAACAAGCTGGAGAAGGTCGCATTGAGAGTTGCAAAGAGACGACACAAACCTCTGATCCTCATCATTAATAATGTCCATTACTTCAACAATGACGAGGCTGGACGAAACATGCTTTTACAGCTCCAGCAACGCGCGGAAGCCTGGGCTGCAAGCGGTATGTTGGTCACATCTTTGTTCGGACATAGGATCAATAATGAAGGTCATAGGGATAATGACTATGGTATTCAGCACGTAAGTAAGTTCGCCCTATGAATTCTGTGAATGGCATTCCAAATCCATGAAAAGGGACGATTTCTGGCCATTCTTTGTGATGCGTGAGTTAAGTTGCAACCTGTACGTAGCACGATTACTCACTTTCTGTATGCAGGCAAGGTTGCCAGCCGAATGCACGTAAGCACACACTATCTTCGAATATATGAATCCAAGGTTACAACATCCTTTACTCTTAGGTCTTCTCGATTTCTGATCTCGATGCACGCGAGGCACTGCACGCCTGTACTCATATGAGAGCAAATGTCAAGAAACAAATTGAACACCACGATCATGACCAAATCAAGGAAGCTGTTTCAATCGTTGGAGGTAGATTGTCATATCTGAATAAGGTCGGCAAATCCATGATTCATTTTGGGAATGCTCATACAAATTAACAGTATAGGTCGCTACATCGGTAGACGCTTTAGAGATGTCCAATTCCTTGCTCGAAATTGAAAAGGCATGGCTCTTAAGTCAGATAGGTTTGTACCCTTTGCCCATTTGGTTCTGACAGTGTTAACCTTGTTTTTCTTAGGTTTGATCCAGGACTGTGACGACGATGTTATGGATGAGGTCAGTTCATTCTGCGAATCTAGTTTTCACCGAGTACAAACACCTAATCTTGTTGCGCAGCAAAAATGGAGCAGCTGTTCATGGTAGGCAGATATATTTGCTCTCCAAGTGGGGTCTGTTTTTAGGTTTGTTAGGCTACTCCTACAGGAATTTGTCAAAATGAGGCAGGAACAAGAGGAAGAAAGACGTTTACAATCGGAAAAGTACGGCAAGGACGAATCACCGGAGTTTCCAATGCCTTCAATTCCTTATGTGCGTGTATTTTTTCCCTTGGCTATCCCAAAAACTCAACAGCTTCTCAGCACAAGTGTAGACAGATCATGACGCGAGCCGACTTCCTAGAAGGTCTGGACTCCAACTTTGATAGTTTTCGAAACATCACCTAACATTTCAGTCAGAACTCGACAGAGTTAATATTGTCTCTATAGATGTGAGCCCCCCCCCTATGTCTATTGAATCTATTCACTGCTTATGAATCCCAGGTAAATCACAATGTACGCCCAGACTCGATGCTGATTCTATTGGCTGCTCGACAAGTGGTCGAGACCGAAGGTTTTGAAGAAGTCCTAAACAGTGTCCGAGATAGAATAGATGAAATCGAAAGTCTACACAGGACTAGAGAGCTGACGGTTCGTGGCATATATTTCATTATCGTTTGAAAAATTCTTTTTCATGCCATATTCCTTACAGTTCAAGGATGTTGACAAAGGAGATAGGATACGGCTCGTAGTTGATAAAGGTGGTGCTGAGCTCCTGGAGAGCAGACAGTCGTGAGGACAATTCTAACAATACCTGCGCTTGTAATAATGTAGTTATACTTGAAGGACGTCCGATGATCATAATTCTCCGGATATGTTCTGAGATTGGGCACCCGCCGATGTATCATTTGATCTACTATCACTCTCATAAGAAAAATGAAGTGTACTCAGATATCAGACACGTTAGGAGTGGAGAATGAAGCCCAATTTTTGTTGGGTCTTCGAGCTGAGAATCCAGCTCCAAAAATTTATTCCACCCTGTAGCGAAAACGGGTACTACAACTAGATGTGAACAGAAGAAAGAACAGATATATGTGACTGGAGCATAAAAAAACGACAAAAGTTGGATCGGGCAGACGACTTAGTTACAATATAATGAGCTAGTTTGAACTTGGCGTGAGGTTGAAAAATGATGTCCAAAACTCTAAGCAGTGATTTCGACAAATTTTGAATCTTCCTTTTTGCCTTGAGCCGCAGCCTGCGCCTCTCGGACAGCTTTCTCAGCCTGACTCTTCTTTGCTTCTATTTCCCTCATTTGCTTCTCAAAATTCTCTTTAGTCCCCGCTGAATTATTGAACGTGGCGGTTCTGTGTGGACTCGGTCCCCCCATTGACCCAGTCTCCGGATTTTTCACCCTCACCATAGGTCCATTCTCAGAAAGCCCCCGATGGAAGGCCGTGGGCAGTACTCGCCCAGTGGGGTGTTGGAATTGACAGGTGGCCCGAGTACAAGCGGCGCCAAATTTACAGGGTGTATTGCTTTGTCGCGGCGGATGGGTGAATGAGCAATTAGGGCGCGTACATGCCGCCCCAAAACGACAGGGAACTGGATTGGAGGTTGATGTATGTGGATGTGAATAAGGTGTCGGGGCAGGTGCAGCGTGTTCTGGCAAAAATCAATCAGAAAATGAGCAAAAACCTTGATGCACAATATCTAATGCATACCTTGTGGGTTTAAAGTAGCTGGACTGACATGCGCCTTGATACAATCCTTATTCTTGCAGTCTTTCCCATTTTCGCAGGGATCATTGCTCAAAACCACGCCACTCTCCACAGTTGCTACTGGAGAAGGATGCGACCAGCGGCAATGCGCATTTGTGCATTTCAAGCCAAACTTGCACAGAGTCGGAGACTGTGGGCGTTCAGGTACTGCATAGGCTGGACGGGGAGGTGCCACGACAGGTGTAGCATCGAACGTTGGTGTTTGGACAGCTGGCGAAGGAGTGGGCGCCGCGATAAGTGTCGCCTGTACCGGAGGTTCAGCCGCGATTTCCTCAATCTTGCTCGTGATTGACGATGACGGTGCTCCCCCTCGACCTCGACCTGCTCCTCGACCTCCTCTTCCTCCACCACGACCTCTGCTCGTGCCATTTGACTGACCCTGAAATCCGTTCACTCCCATGTTCTGCTGCATCATTCCCATTTCCTGGGGCATAACGCCCTGCATTGGGAACCCTCCAAACTGCCCAGGATTCATGATGCCAGTAAAATGCGCCATGAGTGCCATTTGATTCATCATAAGCTCTTGGATCATCATCGGATTCGCCATACCCGCTGCCATGGCGTTCATATCTATGCCATTCATGCCAGGAAAACCGCCTGCCACCATCATATTCGGGTCACCTGTGTTCACGATGTTATCTATTCGGGTTTGAATCTCGTCTTGACCGCCAACTACAGGACCTCCCACTCTATCTAGAAGACTTCTTGGATTGGTACCGGACTGACCATCCCGAGTCATGGCACGTGGGCCAGTAGGAAGTTCTGTGCGGCGTATTTTACTTGGGTGGGAAGGTGAAGGTGACCGTGCCGATGCAGAGCGTTTCTGTGAGGATGAAGACGGTAAGGCTTGCGACAGGGCTTGTTGGTACACGCCATTGCGAGGAGGATGAGAACCGCGACGAGAACTTTCATTCGCCGGCTGGGTTGTGCTTCGGAGCGCAGCTGATTCAACTGGGCGTTCCGACGATTCTGCGGAAGGTTCTGGTAGAGGTGGTTCAACTTCTGTCAAGCCTTTTGCGGCTTCCCTGAACAACCAATCCGTGAAACTGGGGTCTGAAAGGTGGCTTAGCGCTAGGTTTGATACACCAAGTGTGATGCTTACCAAAATCGGAGCCAATCACTGTTAGAGTGAATGAGAAAATAGTTGTGACCATGAAGCTACAAGGACTCACAATCTTCCAGCTCAGAAGTGATTTGAGCTAAGAGTATTTGGCATTGATGAGCGAACGAAGGTGAAATTTGGATTATGCGTACCATTAGTCTTATTATTGATGATCATTATTGTGATGTACTCCGCCATAACAGGATCTAAGGACTTTAATGAGGTGAGATTTTCGGAAAAAGATTGCAAGACGTACCAGCGTCAGTGCTATATCCGCGAGTCATGAGTTCATCTTGAATAGCTTGCTAAAGCAGCATAATCAGCGGAAGTCGTGAGCACATTCAGCACATTACATACCTGAAGCACTGATGCACGTTCAGTCCCAATTACTAAACCAAAAGCCATTGCTACGAAGAGAGAGCGAACGACGTCGAAGTACGTCGCTGAGGAAGAAGGTGTTTTAAAACTCCGCCAACTCCGGCTCCCAGGTTGATCAGTATCACGTGCCGTAAACGCTCAGGCTGCTTATTCTTGAACCCTTTTTCATTCTGCGTAAATTTCAATCAAAATGAGCAAGTCGTGTACTCAGGCGCAGAGAGCTTCTGTGTGAGCTCTGGTCTATGCAGTATTCATATGTACTTCTATGGTCTGTAGACTGAATGGTCATGCTCAGGGGGTGAGTGGTTTTGGGGTGGTTTTATGAACATAGCGTTGGATCCACCAAAGTATGGGAGGAAAAACATTTTAGGGAAAGCATAGGGTATATATCATCACCGGAAGTCACCATACAAGTGACACGGCGAGTGGGGAATTCGCAAAAGGGTATAAACGAAATCATAGTTATGAAATACAAGCGGCTAGCCAGAGTATGAGGGTATAAGATCTTCCCGCCAGGTAGCTTCCGATGCTTCTTCGTCTTCATCTTGACCTCCCAGTATAACATCGTCTTCCATGATGATAGCTTAGCCTGAGCCAGAGCTTTGACAATATACCGGCTATGTTGGCTACTCTCGTGTGGTTGATGCTTTTCGAAGGCAGATTGATACTCGCGGCCTCTAGGGAGCTCAAGAGAAACATAATATCTTCATGGGTAACACATAAAATTCCATTATCTCATGGACTTGACGGATATCAATCTTTCAGAGTGCTCATCTTCTGATCATACCTCGAAATCTAACACGTAACCCACAACGCTGACCTTGTTCTTTACCGCCTCAAGCCACAATCCGAGCTGTTACAGCTTAAGTATTAGTTCGTTACAATTCATCGTCATACTCACAGCGTTTTGATGGCAATTACATGCACTAATAGTACTCGGGAATTCTCTGTATTGCTCCCAGAAGATGGACGCCCGAGGTCAAATTCAGTTCAGATCAACAACAGCTGTTCTCCTCTGTCTTCAATCTTCTTCAAACTCGATATGCTTGTTTAAAATACGTCATTCTACATGCGAGATACCGCCTCCTCTGACAGAAATAACTATTTTCTCCAACATTCGCGCTCAGTGAAAGCTTCTATTGATGGATCGGATACGCATACTCGAAGAATCAAATACATCTATTCAGCCAAGGCAACCGCAGTAATGTAGGAATGTAGTGTTCAACTGATTCACTGGTACATATACGTGATTGCTGGCACTCTGCATTATCTAGAATCATTGCAACCAAAATCGTACTCGTCTCAGAACACCGGTTCGAGGATTGACGTTCGTCTTTGATTCGATCATTGGATTTCGGAATTAGTACATAGACGCCGACAGTCCCCAACCTGGCGAATATGCACTTATGTTGGCTTACAAGGGAATTGAACCTCGAGTAAGCTTGCAGTGATATTCAAACAAGAGCAATCGTGGCGGAGACCGCAGAGGAAATCCCTTAAGAAGTGACAGTTATGCTAACTAAATGCATACATTTGCGGGAAGATTTCAAGAGTAGGTCCAAACGGGTAAGTGCACGACGCAGGGGAACATCATGATTTGACCTTTCTAAATGTACATGTGCTTCTTCAAGTAAGTCCAGCATGCCAACGTTTTCGGAGTTGGGTCCTAAATGTGAAATTCCAGTAGGGCATCGATTACCACCGTATGGGAACAACAACAACACTAGTAGCTCGTGAAACGTTTTAAAAATCTTACTATTACACCGTAGTGCTCATGAAAGAGAGCTGTTGCCGAATATCTCTCGAAGCACTCGCACTGTGTTCGACCGGTTTATCCATCAGCCTAGAAGCTATCCCAAGATCATTCGGAATTTACGCCTGAAAGGTGTGTGTCCAAGATCCATACAAACCCCACGAGTTTTCAGGGCAAGGTCAAGTGATCGTATGAGCCTGTCCAGCCTGTCCACCTTGATGAATAACGAACTCTGTTCTCATCGCTAGGCTTGATGAACATCAGGTGAATAGATTTCCTCCAACAATCCGGCACCGATCCATGGATTCTGACAAAAGCCAGCTGGTGATAACAACACTGAATCTAATTCGCTCTTCGACATGTATGATGACTACTTACGACCGGACTACGACCAAGCCACAACGACACCATTCAGTGTTGATAAACTGTATATATTCTTTTTATCTATTGTTTATGTGATTATAGTACAGATATAATGGCATTGGATATGAAAGAGTGAATGCTAATGTCACAACATGAATGAACGATGCAATATAGGCAGTCAGTTATGCAAAGAGGTACCATCCCAGAAATACCAAAAATACACATCACCAATCTTTCACTAATAGATAGAGCATTGAAGTGTGTTGAAGTTGGAAAGAGTGGTGATAGCATGCAATGGGAAAAGAATTTGTTGTGGGTATAAACAGGTCCGTATGCTGCCAGATATAAATGATGAGCAATAGCCAGATGGTACAAATGGGACAGAGGAGATATGCTGTAGAAAAAAATGAAGCAGTAAAATAACGCATGAACGAAATAGAGGAAGCAGATGCTACCAAACTGCAGGTATAGCAAAAGCGAAAGTTTTGCTCTTTAATGCAGCCCCCATATGTTTTTCGATGATAGAAAATCCCATGGGGTAATCGTTGTCGCGTATTTTTGCAGAGAAATCTTCGTCTCCGATAGGTGTTTGCGGTGATGAGGTTGTCGCAGGAGAAGTGGTGTCGGAATGACTGGAGGAAGGAGTATCGGGGGACATGTCGAAACTGGGAGAGCTCTTCCGAACAGGCGCCAATGTCTGTGGAGAATGTGGAGGCTTTGTAGGAGATGTTGGATGACCGATAGGTATCGGGGAGGTGGTAGAATTGTGGTCGGGAATCGGGGTAGTTGATGTCGATGTCGTCGCAGCAGCCTTTGCCGCACGCTTTGATACAAGTTTAAGCGGATATGTAGGATAGGGTCCTTGAGAAGTGCGGAAATCCTCTTTAACCATGGTGGTAAAGTTGGCTAGGATTGGGTTATCAACCGTGAGCTCCCAGTCTAAATAATTACACATCTCTCGTTCCATCTGATTGATTTCTCGTAAAGTAAACATGCCCTGCGCAACGATACTCCATGACTTGTTGGAATATGTGTCGTCACATATTACTTTGGAAGCAATCATGAAAGCGGATATGAATAAACGATGGCCAGAAGAACCGCGGGCTGTTGGAAAGCGCGCCTTCAAGCGCTGAAGAAGAGCAAGAGCAGCAAATGTCACGGATTCGTGTAACTTGGTACGGTGAAAGGCATATGCGATGAAGTGTGGCAATTTTGCCTGCGACTGTGTGGAGGTTGGAGGATACTCGGGACAGGCAAATAAATGGGTGATAAACCGCGCGCATAAACGTGCGATATACTCATAGCCATAGAAGGGATCCTTGACATGTGACTGAGGAGGAACAGACGACTGAAGTAAGTTAGTCAAGATTGTACTTGGATGACGAAGAGTACAGATGTACGTACAGGTGGTATGGACTGAAAATTGCGATTTCTGGTTGCAGCTTTCTTCGACGCGTCGACATTATGCATGGCAGCCATGAATTATTAGAAGGAATTTTTGAAGATTTCGCAAAACAGCCACTGTAAAGACGAGGAGGTCAGATCAACCGAGTAGTCGTATTATAAACTTAACGCGGTTCATGGCATGGAATATTCCAAGAGGAACAATGGTGCGTGTGGCAAAAACAAAAGTTCCCGAGTAGGATTTCACAGGAAAAAAAGTTTTTACTCAAATAATGGCCCGAGTTGCCTTTTTTGGTAACCTTCTCCATCATGAACAACCGAGCGAATTCGAAGTGAAGAAAAACAAGGAAAGAAAGATAACTCACAAGGCTAATATAAGAGATCAGAAAAAGATCAAATTGCACGAAAAACAAATCAGTTTATCGTTGCAATTCCGAGCAGTGAGTACAAGGGGTTGAGAAGGGAAACAAGGGGGATTATATAGTAGATTTCCGTTGGGAGCTGAATTTGGATGGTCGGAGGGTGTGAAAGATGCCCTTGATAAAGGCTGTGCCGCATATAAATAAAGGAATTAGGCTATTTAGGCGATAGCTCCGGCGTCACGATCCGGTCACACCCCACCCGAAGCTTCCGAGTTTTCTAAGGCGCTGCAAACACTGGTATGTGACTGGGACGGCCCAACTACGGATCTACAGTGTCAAGACCGCACAACCGTCGGTCAGTGGGAGTTTTGGAAAGCCCGATAGGGAGTATCGCCTGCAATTTTGCGCGTGCGCGAGGGATCTCCAGTCCAGGTGCGTGTGGCTCTGAATAGTTCTACTATGGAATTTGATATGCATTGTTTCGTTCCGAATTCCATCCCCGTTGTTCATGACTGCCTCAAGGCTCATTCCGTTACCAACGCTGACATGATGAGTGAGCAACATTACAGTCTGCAGTAAATGTCTTTTCGGCGTCCCTTGAGGGCACTCTCTCAATGTCTGATGGTTACAACTTTTCTGATACATGCATCTGTCTACATACCGCCCTTCTTCCGGGTGTACTTATTCTTGATCAAGTTTTGTATTCTAATCTCGCGTTTCTTTCCAGGGTCATCGACACGAACACGCTTTTCCCGCATGTATATCGTTCTCTTTGGCCTTTACTAAAGCTGGCGTTCTACTGAAAGTATTTATCAGTAACACACTGTTTCCGGGTGTGCGACGAGCAGACGTACAGCTCTCGGAATACATGGTGTTAAGTTGTGTTGTATTGTGCTTGAGTTTGGCTGTAAATTCCCTGTATACTCTCGAAAGAGTTGATTACCTACCTATGTTTTCATATATTCTCAAGCTGTGGTTCGGCAGCGCGGTTACTTAGTACCAGATGATCCCAGCTGGTTCTTGAATTGAGATCCGCTCCGACCCGAAAGAAGAACGCTTAATGATAAAAACCGGCCGATGTGTGAGTGCATCTATCGAAATTTTCATTTCGTGGCAGCATCGGGATGATGAAGTACCACACATTGCTGGGAATGGGAATAATGGCATGATGAGTTATCCTCAGGACTCTCTGAGGTACGATGGCAGTGTCCATTGCATCATCCTTTCTGTCCGCCACCGTAAGTCGGTGTCCAATTACAGAAACAGTTACAGAAACTAGAAGGATTGGAGCGTTTGGCATGTATTGCAGATGATTTCAATCTGACGCAGATTCAGCGTATCGACCTCAGCTGAAATCAGATTGGTTCAATATTGGCATCTCGGCAGTCGGCCCGCATTGCATTGGTCCAAGTCGCACCAGGACGTACCAGGTCGCACCTCGTCGTACCCATAAAGGACTAGAATTAATCCTGAAGGACTTCATGCAGGAACCGCGTTAAATGATCCTTCAAGCCATAGCCAAAACCCGAATCAGGGACCGTGATAGAAACTATCAAGCATCCGTCGACACCGCACGCCATAGCGAAGTCATTTTCTCCATAAGCTGCTCGTAAATTGGGGGTGATAATTACGGCGAGAGCGGGATTCGTACGAAAATATTTTGCGAAACTTTCCGTTCAAGTCGCAGCGGTTAAATGTCCAAGTCTATGTTCGACGTTCAACGTTCAGCGTTCCACGTTCCCCGTTCGATGACTCACATATCGAGAGTATGATTCACACTCTATCCGGCGTTGGTGCGAACATCGTTGAAGCTTGTTTCTGCTTGTCTAAATGTTGACAATATTCATGAATTGAAGAACCTGAATGCTGCTAGAATCCGCTGGGAGCGGAATGATTGAATTCCAAATACTGTCTTTGAATCGCTGAAAGTGACTGGGATGATACAGTTAGTGCATGAGAAACGTGATAGTTGTGGCGCCCGAGTTACAGGTTGAATCATTCGATCCGCCTTTGGCTCTTGCTCTTCATCAAAGCATCCTCCCCACCCCGCACGTGTTTATGTCGGAGGACGACCCGCCTTGGGGAACCCCAGGCATTTCCAAACACATGAAGAGACATCGCTTAAGCTTGATAGTAAATACATGGTCCAAAGAATAAATGATCGTACCTCATGGAGGCTTCATTATTGACATACACAAGATCCAATACTCTCGCTCTGTATCCGAGTTTGAGAACGTGATGTACAAAGGAATTGGCGAGAACCGAGCCAAAACCACCTTTCCGGCGAATAGGAGGCACGAGGAAGCCTGCATTACAGATCTATAGGAGGATGAATGATAAGTGAACGTGTCAGGAGAACGATGCAGGGTGATGAAGGAAAATCAGGTCAACGTAACTCAACATGAAACGAACGGCAAGGACAGTTAAGCTTCACCTGTAGAAGGGCATCCGTATCGTGCGCTACTAGACGTTGATGGGGAAGCTCAAGCTTACATGGTATCCAAAAACACGTTCCTCCCAAGTTCTGCCATTTCAAACCTCATCGATCGATATTGAAGTGTCCAGTGTGGAGTTGCTTCTTTGAATATCAGGTAGTGTATCATTGCTTTTGAGAATACCAAATTGGAGAACCTCCGCAAGGGTGTAGTTTTCGAATGTCTGTCAGTCGAAAGCGCCTTCTTCAGGATAAAGTCTTTTCAGCTTCGACCTCTTCGGCAAACACCGTGCTGAGGTATTTGACCAACTTTGGCGGAGCTGAGGTGCGCTGAGGGTGATGAATGATAGCATATCTCTTCGGTTCAGTGGAGGTTCCCTAGATTGTACATAGAAGGTAAGAGAAAGGGGCAGTCGAAGACCTGGATTCGTGCCGCATTATGATAGAGCGTTATCAAGAACGTTTCTAACGCCCGCTGCCTATTTTATTCGTTTGGCAGCCTTGGTTCAAGGAATGTTATTCACCATTCGGAGCAGACACTCATATCCACCATGTGTTAAGCAAATCACAAGTGACTTGGCTGGGCGCTTCTCTTTTCAGCTACGATGACCTCTTCGGCCGAATCGTCGAAAGTCATTGTCTCCAACCTCGATTCTTTTGTCAGACGCTCTCTGCCTTTACAAGAGCCCAAAGCCACATCTCAAGAAATTCGCGATCGCAGCTCAACCTTTGTCGCGAATATCTTCCCCGCCGCCACACCCGAGGAAGCCAAATCCCATGTCCATCATCTGCGAAAGGTCATGCACGCATCGCGCCCCGCCACTCACGAGATCTCTGCCTACAGATGCATGGTGCTGAAAGCAGGAAAGACAGGTTTAGCCGGCCCTGAAGATTTTGAGCTGAAGACTGGCTGTGACGATGATGGTGAACAGTGGGCGGGAATCAAGGTGTTGAAAGTCATGGAATCTCTAGCTGTGCTTGATGCAGTGGTGATTTGTAGTCGCTGGTATCTATGACGCTTGATTCTCTTTCGATGGTGATCGCGAACTCATTGGAACAGGTATGGTGGCATCATGCTGGGTTCTGTCCGATTCACCCATATTGAAACCTGCGTCGCCGAAGTGTGTCGCACATTCAAGAGCAAGCAAGAGCTCGAAGATTGCATAGCAATGTTATCTACTCTGGACGATATTTTGAAGCAACTTCGTGCCGAACTAGCTGTGCTTTCCGGTACTTCAGCTTCAACATCCTCGACCGACGATTCACCTGGACCCAAATTGAAACCTCCGGATTATACTTCTTGGACAGAGTCAGATATTCCCAAAGCTAGACGTTTGGTTACTGCTAGAGAGAAGGCAATCGCTAGTGTCAAAAGCATGATTGCGAAGCGAAGTGCCACTGGTACATAGTACTTTATATTGGTTATAGCTCGTGGTCGAAAGCTTCGTCCTCCACTCGGATATACAATTGACAGCAGCGACAGCTATATCCAATGAAATGGAACGATTCTACAAAAGTGTAGCATTAGGAAGGGACATATTAAATAACTATCAACATTTGGAACCAGAGCGAGAAATCGATAGCAGCCTGACAGTACATTTTTACCTGCTACCATATCTTGCTTTTCGTCCTATGTCGAAAGGCACGTATTTGTATTTGATCATATGTCTAAAAACGATGGATATTCAGAACGTGAAAGAATGGTGAACACGTAGAACACCCACTGAATTTGACGACGCATAGTGAGAGCGAACAGCACGAAGAAATACACCACAAGGATGGGCCAATACACGGGCACATCGAACATCTCAAAAAACGTGCAGCCTAATGCTATGAGAGTCGCGCGTGTCGCAGAAAGCCTGATTCGAAAAAAAAAACAGTTATGAGATCTCCGCAGCGGGCTTGAGCAGGTGAATGCGCACCAAAATTGCCATTCAGGAAGTCGTCGTACGAAAGGTCTGAATTCGTCGTCGCGAGCACTCGGAAGAGGGGAGGTCATTGGTGTTCCACCCTCTTCAATTTCGTCAGCGAGAAGATCTTCCTGCAAGGATGGGTCGAATTTAGGCTGGAGGAATGCGAGAAGGAGGTTGAGGAGGTATATAGCATATGCATCTGGAAAAGATGTCGTTCATTAATAGCCCCATATATCCGAGCTAAATCTACGTACAGCAGACTGTTCAAGCGATATAGACCGTATCTTTGTTAAGTTTCGACAAGCTTTTTCACAAGAAATAGGAGTTTACTGACCGATAAACCACTAGATCCGTAAAAAGTCAGTAAATAAATATGTGAAGATCATTCAATGGTAAGCACACACTCCTTGAGACAACACAATTCTCAAAAAGAAAACGGACAATAACCCGGCAGTTCCAAGCCAGCGATACATGATATACGGTGTCCATCTGTCTAAGATTTGCTGATACTGGCGCGTTATTCGAGTGTACCCAGCTGAAATATTTTGTACAGGTGAAGGCTCGACGCCTGAATCAGTAGCAGACATCATGTTCGTCGTAGTCGTTAATTGAGAGTTTTTCGGTCTAGGCCCGCAAGCGGAAGAATCGTGGCACTGATCGTTATTTAAGCGGAGACTGAATGAACACCGACTCCGGGCCGTCGGAACGACTCCGCTATGCTCAGGACTCTCACAAACTGGAAGGAAAATCGCTAAGAGGGATGCCATTCCTTTCTTGTGATGGCGCTCCCACCTGCAGTACAACATATATCTACTCACATACTTGATCAACTGTCCAAATCTGCAGTCAGACCTTTGCTCGTAGCCCTACAAGGGCCTCAAGGCTCCGGAAAATCATTCCTCACAGATCTCGTTCGCACTCATCTATCGGGGCCTCCTCATAATCTCAATGTCGTCGTTCTGTCCATTGATGACCTTTATTTGACGCACGACGGTCTCGTGTCGCTTTCTCAGCGGTTTCCGAATAATCCACTTTGGCGCGGACGAGGACAACCGGGAACGCATGATGTTGAACTTGGTTTGAAGATTCTAATGTCTTTGAAAGAAGAAAGTGAGGGTCTTGAGCTTCCGAGATTCGAGAAGAGCTTGTTCAATGGAGAGGGGGACCGGCTTCCTTCAGACGGGACTGGTACAATTGTTCACCCCCCGGTGGACGTGTTCATCATGGAAGGGTGGCTCACAGGGTTTTACCCCGTGAACTCGCAAGAGCTTGAAACAAAATGGGAAGGAATATGGGCAGAGGAACGACGCTTACTTGATTTAGATGAGGCTGTGGTTGGGTCGAAAGAGGATATCATTGCTGTAAATGAAGCTTTGAAGGGATATGTTGATATGTGGGCGTTTTTCGATACTTTCATCAAGGTTCCATTCCATCGTTCTCGGCTACGAGCAACATGCTAACTCCACTGAGAAGCTTGAAGCGGCGTCATCTCCCGGGAGTTCCACCTCCTCCCTTTCTATGATATACAAATGGCGTCTTGAACAGGAGCAATACATGAAATCCCGTAATGGAGGAAAAGGCATGTCAGACGCCGCCGTGAAGCTGTATGTGTACACAGGTTATCCTTGATTTCACTCTTATAATATTACTCTTTCCGCAGTTTCGTGGACCGATATATACCTGGTTATGTTTTCTTCGGAGACGGAATTTTTAAAGGCTATATTGTACCTTCAGATGGTAAGACCGTCTCGAGGACCGCAGCATACCCTCAATGGCTTGGCAGGTCACTTCGCGTCTATATAGATGAAAGGAGGGATGTAGTTGGTGTTGAGAATTTCTGAAACGTTGCTAGTGGTGATCTGGTGCCACCCGGCTATAGTTGTAGGGAGTAGGAGGTCTTGCATAGGTTCCAATAGAACGAGCCACATTTGACTTCTAAAGCTGTAGCTTAAGTTATTGCCGTATAGTCAGACTCGTTGATACGGCCCGGCTCGAATAAAAATTCCGAAGAGACAGTCTTGTGCGGAATTCAAGCCTCCATAAGCTTCACTAAAGGTTTTAGCTGGTCCAGAGCCCGAATCCGGGCCCCCAAAAGAATGCATTGAGCGGATGGGCTACACAATCAACGAGAGGTATGAGAAGGGTGTAGGAGACGATAGTAATACAACCGTAACAATGTATAACTTATAAAAATAATCTGGATGGTAGAAAGAGGCAACGCGATTTCGTCGTTTAGGAGGAATATGTCGCGTCCACATATTGGATAGGTTCATATCTTCAAAGGAGTAGGGTAGGATAACCATCTCGTAATTGAACAGAAAGGTGAGAGATAAAAGGCATGATGAAGCGAGAAAGGGTGAGGTGGGTGGGTGAATCGAATGACGAGCCGCAAGAAAGGATTTAACTGCCAAAAGGGGGTGAGGAAAATAGAGGAAAGAAGTACTAAACTTCGTGCCGTACCTGAA
>MU790574.1:0-101902 GCA_027886635.1 Lentinula boryana
GTCCGGGCTGTTACATGTATGTAAACGAAAGAAAAGGAAAAGATAAAAGAAAAAGTATAATAGGATAGATAAAATGAAAATGAAAAAGAGTCAATCCGTAACAGCCTCCAACTCACGCGCTCGTTGACGTTCTGCCTGCTCACGGAGTAAGCGAGCATGGCGTTCCTGTGTAGTTTCTACATTGGTTTGAGTAGAGGACATTGTTGTTAAGCGGGGAGAACTTATCCATTAAATTTCAACTCACCCACAATTTATACCTATTGATTAAGGGCCGGTCTTCAAATTTTCAACCATTGTTCTTCACCTAGGCCTGCGTGACTGAAAAAAAATTTCACCTTACAAATTTCTTCCATTTTTGATGCCCGCGATCAATAAATTTCTATACTTAGAACTTTAAAGCCCAAACAGGCTCTCGAGGGCTCGAGCCTAAGAGGGGGATACTGTTATGTTCATGTGAAGCCAAGGTCTTTCCGAGGCTCTGTGATCCCTCCGCCGGTGTTACTTCATTTCCTTTTACTCCTACTCTGTCGCGGAGTTGTACTCCGCGATCCATTTACTTCTTATTTCTTTTCCTCATCGTTAAGCAATGTTAGTTAACCCTTTTGGACATTCCTTTGTTTTCCAACATGCAGTCCACATGGTTAATCTACCTATCCGGAGATAGTGAAGTGGCGCGTACCTTAGCTAGCTGTAAAGTATAAAGCTATGATATCCAGTAGGTAGTACCCTAGTTTAAATATCGACTTTGATAGCACCCTTTGATAGTGGTAGTCATCTTAATAGATAACAACTCCTTCTATTTCATCTTCGACTACCTCAATATGATTGCGGAGTTCCCGCGATCGGAATTATCTTCTGTTCTCCTTGCTTTCGGACAGCGATGTGTCGAGGACAATATTAATAATATCGTCAACATCCGACTACCTCTGAAGGATCAATTTCCCTCCGGTAGCTTATTCTTCTTAGCATCGGATTTTACTCCACAGAGGTTAACTCCGCTTTAACCTTCCCCAATCCTCTTTTGTGCACGATCATAACACAGGGCTTTTGAGGGCAAAAGCCTAAGAGGGGGATACTGTTACAGGTATGCCTCTGGACCTCCGTATGGAGCATCTGAAGGTTGGAACTGACTTGTTACATTTCACTTTCTTCCGGTTTGGCCTTGAACCATACGATGCATTTGATTGACTTGAATGTGTTTGCTTGTTCATTCTCACGTTATTGTATTTTAATTCTATTAGTGGGAACAACTCACAGTTGCTGTAGCTTTATTTAGAATTCTTATTGTTTGTCTTTTAACAATTAGATTCATTATTATATAAGCTGTAGTATCTTGTAGGTAGTTCTCCAGTTTAAATATCAACTTAGATCATTGCTGAACTCCGTCCGGATCTATCTATCTTCCCTGTGTCATCCAATACATCAATGGTCGATCTCTGGATGTCTTACTCTTACTCTACACTCTCTCCTGAACATTCATGGAACCCCGTAATGTGGCGAGGACACTACCGATAGTGGTGTCAAGGTTCTCATTCATTTGTATTCATTCCATTATTTTGATTGACCAATCAATCTTCATCTGATCCCCGGACACTAATTGATTGACTCCTTTTTATACCTCACTTCCCTAAGACCCTACAGAACCTCAACAGCACAGTCTTAACAGCTGATCGAATTCCTTTTGACTGAAAACGTCGAAGTATCTTTTGACATATGGTTGGGAGGTGTCAAAATGTTTCTTTGTTTCTTCGGCTGCCTTCCCCTCTGTCCATTTCCAAGATTGTACCTGCTCATGTGCATATCTGTCCCAGTCAAATATGAATAACCGTTCACCATCCTGGAGGAGTGCTTGAGTTTGGATATCTTCAGGTGTCCAGAAATGAGGATTATAGTCACATTTGGAGGGGCACTGGTCAAATGTCATTTCTGACAGTGTCCAGTTTATGCTTGTATTGTGGTGACACAACCAGTGTAGTCCTAGAAAGATATGATTATCCCCAAGGTTGGTGACTCCGGCCCTTTTTTTTGTCAACCATAGTATTTGAAATGTTGTTCAAAACATAAAATATTACCACCTAATTTGACTTGGCCGAAACAAGTAGTATCGGCCCTTCTCTCAACGTCGCCGAAACTAGTACTGAATGTTCACGCATCTACCCGAACATCTGCCGAGCAGAATTTTGTAACTTTACGATGTGCAGCTGTTCTACACTTATTTTTGTCGTTTCCTGTGAAACTCGCGGTCAAATTTCCATCAATATACTGCCCTAGCCGCCATTTCATTCTATCGTATCCGTCTTCTCGTAGCATATGTCCTTTTCTCAAATTATACTCCCGCTTCCCTTGTTATACACTCCGACTTCCCTATAATTTCACTCATCATCCTCTTGTGCTTACATTCTTACATTACAGTTGAAAATCTATACTCAGGCTCAAGCTACTCCTGGGAGCTCTACCCTAGCGCCACTTGTCATGTGAGTGGAAACATCTTTACAAAGCTTCTCATCTGTTCGTTGCGTGGTTCCAAAATATATAGCTGATCTTCCAGGCCTTTTTCAGATCTTCCGATTCAAGGAACCGGGTAAGATGTGCTTCCTTTTCTTCCCTGATACCTTCAACGTGGCCTCAATTCACACCGCACAGTCGGCCATCATGGTGCGTATCTTGGATCTCCAATTTGAACCCAGTCAATTGCTTATTACAGATTCTGTTGTAGATACTATATATCTCTTTCCTATTTCTATGTAGGATTCAATATAATCATTTGCCCTTCAGTAGCTTATACCTGGATTTTAGGTCACTCTCCTGGCTTCTCCTGGCTCCTTCCCGGCGATAAAAACTTTAACATAGAATAACGTTACTTTCGCCGGGATTCGGGACCAGTAGTATGTGGTATAGCTCGCGTGAACTGTTCCAGAATATTCCATGATTTACCGCTCCTTATCGTCAGGACTCACTCCGACGTTCTCCTTGAAGACCATTCTTTGCGAAGCTACGGATGTGTGGTAGGGTGTGGTGAACTAGGGTGAGCTGCTTTTCTTCCCTTAGAGAATTACATCGGGCTGTGTATCTTGTTTCTTCCGATGTTCTGACGAGTGCTGGTGTTTCCAAAGGCATCTTACCGAACTCTGAACATAGCCTAAGCGACGATCATCTACTCTTCTCCAGAGTGGTTCACACGCTGACTTTTTGGTTGGAACAGGTCTCACAGGTCCTCACCTAGTATTCAGAATCGTCATGATATCGGAGGAGGGCAATTTTTTCTATAACTTTGAGGAACTCGGAGCCCCACATTCAGCTTGGAAGAGAGGTAAAGCTGTATAGGGTCCGAGCTGAATTTTGCGATATCTTTCTTGCTTGATATCATAACGGGGATCGGAGGCTCGGAGGGACGAAGGTCATATCCTTAACGATCTCCTTTGCTCATGCGTTAATTAACAATCCGACGGAAGATTTATTAAAAAAAAGGTTATGTAGTGTGTTCACGATCTCTCGAAGAACTAAAAGGAGATTTACTGATGCACGCGGCACGCTCGTAAGTACCATCTTTTACCATTGACATTTTCGGATCGAATCCAAAGAAATGCAGGGAAGGACTTCGTGGAAGGTATGGGCTGGAGTCTAGGTGAGCTCGGAAGGAGAACTTATCTTGTTTGTATACGCATGTACCATTATCAGAAAGAAAAGTTCTGATGATTTTTTCGAGAGTATCGATTCAAAAATCGAGTATTTCAGTCTGATTGCGAGGCCAGTCTCTTCACCCACTTCCACCTTTTTTGCACCACAATGATCAGCACAATATGTAACTTCCTCGTTACGCTGCAGTTGTTCAACCAATCTGATATGAAGACAATCGTACTCCCCGTAGTGAATATCCTTGGTGAAATTTAGGAGAGCCAGACGAATACTAACCTCCGCTGCTTAGACTGTCTTCTCGCAAGCACTGGCCTCGCACCACTCTGTCTCTCGATTTTTGATCGTCGTATCTTGGGTTTGGATGCACCTTCTTTACTTCACGGTGACAAACCAGACTTTCGGCACGTCCCCGCAAGAAGACGCTGTTAACAAGCCTAATCGACCGATCCCTGCGAAACGTATCAGCGTTGACTCAGCAATAGCTCTCGGCTGGGTGCTGGCGCCTCTCGATTTGGCCCTTTCCCTTTATGCGGGAGCAGTCTATGCAGGATTGGGAATCTGTATTCTCACCAGCATCTACTGCAGAGGCGGAGGTCATAGTCATTGGCTCTCAAAGAACGGTTGCTGTGCCGGTTTCTACGCCCTGTTTGAATACGGCGCTACACAGATCGCAGGTTAGTAGATAATGTCAGTCATACCTCGAACCAATCTCTGATATTTGTTGAAAAAAAATTAGACTCTTCGGAGACGCTCAATCACAACCAGCTTGGCGCTGTTATTGGCAGTGCTTTGATCATTTTCACCACGATTCATGCGCAAGACTTCCGAGACGATGAAGGAGATGCTCTCTTAGGGAGACGCACCTTTACTCTCTCGTTCCCTGTCTTCTCTAGAGTAACCATGCCCATCTTGCTGATCGCCTGGTCCATGACGCTTTGCTTGATCTCCGAAGCCAATTATCTTGTTCTGCTTGCGTTAATGGCACTCGGCGCAGTCACTGGTGTTCGTTTCCTGACAATGAAATCGGCGAAAGATGATCGACTTTCCTACTTGTACTACAATGTGAGTAATGGTAAACTTGATTGGTCAATCGGTCTAAGCTTTGTTGCCCTCGTAGATATGGCTCTCAATGGCACATGTCGGTCTGAGCTCGTTGGATCTCGACAAAGTGGCAGCATGGTACCAATAGGCCTCTCTTGACTGAAGCAACTTAGATATAGAAATACTTAACTCTCGTATGGGACTTTGCAAGTTCTCCGCCTGAGATCGCATTTCGGCTAGAGCTCTATAAGAATCTATACAATTGAAGTTTTATTGTCCTGTCAGGATAGTGTGTGAATCTTGACATCAAAATCTGCGCGGCTTCCCGGCGTGCTCCAACCTAGCTTTACCAGCCTTTACCAACCTTGCAACCCCCGAGCCTGAGATCTGAGACCCTCCGTGGCCCTCCGTCTTCCATGCGTATATGTCGTCACTTAGCTACCGCTATTGCCTAGGCCGTAGATTCGCAAATGCAGTTGAAACGGTTTTCCACGGATTTTGTTGTTTATTTGAAGGGCCATCATGAACACCCCTCTTTTATATTCTCCTAATTCTTTCCCGCCCGTATATATGTTTGGACATCTCAGGAAAGCGTTCCAGATTTACCTCGTTTCTTTTCCAGCATGTCCTCTGTAACCATTACCACTCAGGACGTTGCAGAAACCCTCGGTGCTGTTCAAATCGGTGTTCTCTTCAGTACATTCCTCTTCGGGATATTGTTCATGCGTAACTACTCTCAGTCTTGGGAGTTTTGGATTTATTTGGTTGACGAATTGATGTGACAGAATGGGTGGCCTATTTTACTAGCAAGTTCAATGATGGTGTGCGTATTCACGACCTTCAATCTTGTGTTGCACCATCTGACGTTTTGATTAGTGGACAATCCGGTACGCGATACGATGTAAATCTATTGTACTCGGACGGTGTGAATCGTAAATTTCCAGTGGGCTCGTCTACTGGGTTATGATCCTTGATATTACCCATGTTGCCATATCTTGGGAGGTGAGGAGAGTGTTGTTCCCGGTCACTATTAACTAACTTGTACTGCCCTCAGTATCTCTGGATGTATACTGTTGCTAACTTTGGAAATCCTGCCACGTTGTACGCGGCTCATTGGGTGCGTGTATTTGCTCATTGGACGGTGCTTCTGTAAGCTCTAACGTTGACCATGTAGCAATACGACAGTGGTCCCATTTTTATTGTTTTGTACGAGGCAAATTTGGACTTTGATTTATCAACTCATTAACCTCACCTTTACATATGCAATAGAACTGCTGCGCCGACTCAGGTGCGTTGCAACTATTGTTGTGCAAGTTTGCTCCTTATCAGGTCCACATAGTTTTTCTTGATTAATAGGACTCGAAAAATGCTGGGGCGTCAGCATCCGTATCTTGCCAACGGCATTTTTGGTTTTGCATGTCTTTTAGGAACCGTGCAAGTGTTGATGGGTTTGTTCATGTCCGGCAGTCTCCTCGCCCTCGATGCCAGTGGTTCAGCTACTACGGAAGGCTACCTGAAATTTGTCCCTATTTCTGTGGCCTGGGAATCCATTGCAATCGCAACAGATATGACAGTCATGTAAGGATTTCATCTTCTTATCGTGAACCAAGTTCTCACTATCTTTAGGATATCACTCGTTGCAACACTGATGTATAGGAGAACTGGTTTTAAGCGTCAGTCATCCGATCAATGGCTTTTTCTGTGTCCTGAAAGTGATTTCAGAAACCGACTGGATGCTGTACAATCTCATCTTGGTCGCTATTGAATGTGCCCTTCCTGTCACTATTTTCACTGTGCGTTCCACCAGCGCTTGTTGTGCTAATCAAAACTGACACAACCCTCTCTGTTAGATCGGACATATCACCGCAGTGGTGAGTTTACATTCATTCGCAATGCCGGCAACAGTGTTGACCACGTATACAGGTCGCTAGCCCTACGACAGCAATGCATCAGCTGTTCGCCTGGTCTCAAGGTATGTACGTAGAGTTTGAGTTTGAACAGCTTCTAAAAGACCTGCTTTCCCAGCTCGTCTATACTCGTACGTCGCAAATGCATCACAGAAAATGATCTCACATCGCTGATTTTGTTTGCACCAGTAATACCTTGTTCCTCGTGAGTCTGGGCATCGTTTTTCTTTCGCCAAAACGATATTGATGGTATGAAACGCCATTTTAGAATCTAAACGAGCGAAGCAAACTTCGTCGGGGCCAAGATGGCACTAGTCACGGCTCCATGAATGTGAAAGAAGTCAACTTTCTCAGCGCTATGGAACGTACTGGTGCAGGTCGGAATATGAGCAGGCCTCAGGTAGGGATCCAAGCTCACGAGAGACGTTTGCGCTCACTCCCAATAGGTCCACATCGATGTTACTCGGGAAGAACATTATGTGATGGAATCAATGTCCAACAAAGGGAACGATAGTGACGACTTTAAGCCAGCCGCTCCTGTCTAATGGAAGAGTAGCAAGTACAGAGTAGGATGTAGAATGGTCACAGATTGCTGAAAATTACCAAGTTCTAGTCCAACATAAAATCTGACACTCGTTTCAACTTCTGTCCTTAATATCATATGTTCTATGTTCCTGTTGTGACCCAAAAATTCGATGGGACTGGAATGGCTGCGAGATGTGAGCGGTTTGAGTGGTCGAATATAGAGGCTTTGAAAAAATTGAATAAGTAAGAATAAGTACCTACTGGCTCTTCCATTTGAACGCGCAGAGATGAACCAGTCTCAGAGATAATGCTCAGTTTTCGTTTCGGCAAAGTTTGAATTCAAGAAAAGAACACAGCGAGCAACTAAGCCATGACCTGAACTTAATGCGCAGCAGGTTCAGTATGTACTAAGTAGCATGGCTGGTTTCTGGTTTCACAGCGAGCTGGATGACGCGAGATATGATGTACACCGCAAATTTATCCTCCGGGGGGCTGCCTCATATATCAAGATGTACATACCCGAGAGAGAGGCGGTAGCCAGTATACTTCTCCGTTATTTTTGTCTCTCTCCCTGAATTATCATAAGACGACTGAATCAACGCACATTTCCTTTATGGGGGTAAGTTACGCGCCTCCCGGTCTCTAGACCTACACGTGGTCATTCTATTTAACGGTTCGGCCCTGCACAAAACGTCTCAGCAACCCATGAACGTTGTTGCTAGCACTGAGCAGCGCTATATCACAATATCCCTCAAACATATTTTCCCAATCACAAGGTCTGAATTGAGCATTAGTCCGGGCGGGCAGGGGCGGGCGATGTTGGTATGGATAAGGCAAGTAACCAAGTACAGGGTCTGTCAGCCTCAAGGCATTAAACGCTAGGTTCTTGTATTACACGCCTAGCACCTGTAGACACGCGTTGGCAACCGATGGAAATCGCACGGTGATCAATTGATAGCTACAAGTTATATAAAGTGTATTTCCCCAGTTTTTGCCTCTCATTACCGACCATAACCATGTCTCTTCCTACGATCATCAACAAACGAGCGCCAGGTGTACCGTTCTACACACCTCTTCAAAACCCTCCTGCAGGTTCGGCTCGTTCCAAGCCGAAAACTTTGCTCTTTACCCCGCTGAAGATTCGGGGAGTTGAGTTTCCCAATCGTGTCTGGGTATGTTTGATGTTCTCAATAGGTTTTCAACGATGAGTGCGTTGATCTGATGCACTTTTGCGACAAGGTTTCCCCCATGCAACAGTATTCCGCTGATAATGGAAAAATGACGCCTTGGCATATGGCATATCTAGGTGGAATCCTCATCCGTGGTAAGATCCCTGAACTCAACGTGTATTATCAGAGATCCTGAAATTGTGTGTCTAGGACCTGGTCTTACTTTCGTCGAGGGTTCTGCCGTTCAGGCAATTGGCCGTATCACCCCCGAGGATCTTGGACTCTGGGACGACTCTCAAATTGCGAGTCACCAGGAGGTAGTCCGGTTTGCACACTCTCAAGGCCAAAAGATTGGTATCCAGGTATACTAAGTCTTCTCTCGCGACAAATTGAATGTTTACACACTTCACAGCTTATGCACTCCGGCAGAAAAGGCTCATGCGTCGCACTATGGTTGAGCTTCAGTGCAGTCGCAACTCCTGCGGCAGGTGGCTGGCCCGACAAGATAGTCGCTCCATCCGCCGTTCCCTTTGAGCCAGGTTATCCCGTTCCACATGCGCTCACTATCAAAGAGATCGAAGACATTGTTGTGGCGTTCAAGGACTCTGCTCAGCGGGCTGTTACTGCTGGGTACGATGTCATCAATATACACGCTGCTCATGGCTATCTTTTGTCCGAATTCTTAAGCCCAGTTGCGAACAAGCGAACGGACAAGTATGGCGGAAGCTTCGAAAACCGCATCCGGATTGTTTTGGAGATCATTGACGCAGTGAGAGCTGTGATCCCGGACACGATGCCCCTTGTTCTACGGTCAGTTTTCCTCAATTTTTCTTTAGAGTTTAAAAGTCATGGTTTTGTAATCAGCGTTTCCGCAACCGACTGTCTGGAGCACGAAAACTATCCCAGTTGGAAGCTTCCGGACACCATTGAGCTTGCCAAGATCATTCCCAAACACGGCGTTGATGTTCTCGATGTATCTTCGGGTGGCCAATCTGCTGCTCAGACCATTAATGTGTTCAACATCCAATCTGTATATGCCAAGCAGATCAAGGACGTAGTAGGAGACTCGCTATTTGTTGGCTGTTTAGGCGGTATCACATCAGGGAAGGTAGCAGAGCAGTACCTTCAGGAGAAGCGTGGGGATATGTGCTTTGTTGGCCGCAATTTCCTCGAAAAACCTGGAACGGCTTGGGAATTCGCTGAAGAGCTCGATGAATCGGTGCACATGTCGAAGCAGATTGAATGGCCTTTCATTGGGAGAGGGAAACGCGCCTAGATCAAATACTTATAGTAGACAGAAAATATTCTGAACCTAATTTAGGCAGTTTGTTTCCGAACCAGCTATTTCCTTGTTGAAGGACATTCCAGTGCCCAGTGTTGGTGCCGGGCAGCCTGGTCGGCAGATCCTGCCGATGCCTTATGTGAGTATTAGGCGCTTGCGGGCGTTTATGTCAGGTTTTCTATTCGCTGCCCATGTCTTTGCCGTGACCGTGCCCGTCCAACACTGAACCGTGATCCCTTCGAAGCGCGAATTCTTTTCACGGCGCCAAATCGCTATATATGCAGTACACTTTTTTATTTGCTTCGTACGACGAGGAAGGAGTGAGCCTTGAGAAGCAGACATCGAGCGTGTTACTCCTACTCAGGGCGGGCTCTGAAGCTGGAGGAGATACCGTATCACGCCGCCCGGATTAGTTATGGGAGGGAAGGAAGGAAAGGGACATATGCACCTGAGGTACTATTCTTTCCGAAATCAGATTCTGTGAGATCTTGCTTCTTAAGATACATCAGAATGCATGACGGTTCGCGGGCGATCTCGTCTTTAACCCTAGATGACAGAAAATGCGGAGCCGCATGCAATTTTGCTCAATTACACGGCCTTTTATGTCTGATACAAAGAGCATTCGGTCTACTGTATCAGAATCGGATCAATTACGCTGCTTGAAAAGCTTTAAGAGCCTCTAGCCTGTATCTTGTATCTCCCGAAAATTATGCCTACGGTCGACTTTCTTACCTCCAACTCTAACATCCTCATAGCATTACTTGCTGTGGCCGCAAGCTACGTGCTGTATAGACGTCGCAGACTCCCTTTACCTCCGGGTCCCAAACGTTTGCCCATCGTTGGAAACGCCTTTGACTATCCAACGGTGACGCCTTGGGTCAAGTACGCCGAGTGGAGTCGGGAGTACGGTGCGTAGTTGCGAGCAATTATTGTTTATTCGCTCACTCTATCTGATCAAAGGTTCTGATGTCGTCTACGCCAAGATCTTCAATACCTCAATGGTGATTCTCAACTCTGAAGAGGCAATCAACGATTTATTCGTGAAGCGATCTGCTATTTACTCTGATAGGTACGAAATTTCCTTTTTTCTCTCCGTGTGCACCATCTAATTCTCGAGAAAGACCTCGGCATATCATGGTGAACGAGCTAATGGGGTGGTCTAGAAACCTTCACAGCATGACATACGGTAAGTCTTTATGTTATTATATTGGCATGAGCTAATGCTCGACGCGACAGGAGAAGAATGGTAAAGTATTGAATTCCTTGAAAACCATAATAGAATGTTCACGTTACACCAGGCGAGCGGGGCGGCGATTGTTCTACCAAGAATTCAACCCCGCTGCTTCAAAACGTTTTCGACCTCATATGCTGGCGGCTAGTCGGGAGCTTCTCGCCCGCCTTCTTGAAGAGCCTGAAAGTTTTGTAGAGCATCTTCGCCAGTATGTTCATTTTTTTCTCCATGCAACTTGATCGCACACTTACCGCGTTTAATTCAGTATGTCGGGATCGGTTTCAATGGATATTGCGTATGGTATGAAACCACAAGAAAAAGATGATCCATTTATTGCCTGCTCTGAACGCGCCGTCGCTGGCGTCGTACGTGCCTTTGTCCCTGGTTCATTCCTGGTGGATATGATACCTATTCTCAAATACGTGCCTGAATGGGTCCCAGGTGCGGGCTTCCAGCGTCTCGCGAGGCAATGGAAGAAGGAAACAGACGATACCTTCGACCTGCCGTGGGCAGCTGCAAAGCAACGCATTGTGAGTTTGCTCGTTTCACTGTGACTGACATTTCTGAAAAAGACTAGGCAATGGGAAATTTCACTCCGTCATTCACATCGTTCAGTCTCGATCAGATCGCAGAGAAGGACGATACACCGGAGGCAAAGGCAAAGGAGGAGGAAGTAGTCAAGAACACCGCGGCTTCAATGTTCTTAGGTTAGTGCTTTCTTGATCTCCTTCGCATTTTTCATGCTGATTCCTCATGCTGATAGTCGGATCGGATACGGTGAGGAATTCCGCATTTCTCAAAATCGAAACATTACCCTGATATGCGCCCAATTTTATGTACAGAATATTGCCCCCCTGCAATCAGCCTTCTTAGGCATTCTTTCGAATCCTGAGGCCCAACGGAAGGCGCAAGAAGAACTCGACCGAGTTTTGGGTTCAGGAATCCTCCCCGACTTTAGTCATGAAGACGACTTGCCGTATGTCACTGCTTTGGTAAAGGAAGTTCTTCGCTGGCATGATCCTGCTCCTATCTGTGGGTATTCATCCTAGTGAATCATCGATTCAGCTAATAAAGGCACCCTTCTCAGCTCTTACTCATCGAGTGACGGAAGAAGACATATACAAAGGGTATGTGATTCCTAAAGGTTCTTTCGTTATCTCCAATCTCTGGTGAGCCTTCTCTTTGTACAATGTTCAGGTCGGCCGGGAACTGATATACAATTCCGCATCCAGGGCTTTGTTGCATGATCCCGTATGTTCTCGAACCCCCTGTAGACGAAATGCTGCTTATCGACATTCTACAGGATGTATATACAGATCCCATGAACTTCGAACCGGAAAGATTCTTACGCCCAGATGGAACATTGAACCCTGATATTCGTGATCCCCGGGATGTTATATTTGGTATTGGTAGAAGGTACGACGGGATGAATCATCTAAAAAGCATGAAATCGTTACTGAATTCATCCTAGGTATTGTCCAGGACGATACGCTGCCTATGATTTTGCCTGGATTGCCATAGCCTCTCTCCTAACTGTTTTCAACATTACTCGTGCGATTGATGAGAATGGTGTCTCACTCGAACCAACGTACGAATATACCTCAACAGTAATCAGGTATGGGTTTCTGCTCATCCACTTTAAAATCCTTGTTGAACCTTTACCAAGCGTGCCCTTGCCATTCAAGTGTACCATCAAACCGCGATCCAAAGATGCTGAAAAGTTGATCATGTCCATGGAAAGTCTTTAGAGATATGAATCGTCATGAAAGCAAGTCAATGCTGAGAGATGGTACCAGTCATTTTTAGAGTTTAGTTGGGCTGTAGCACAAGTGCCATTGTAGATATCCATTGCGGTCTTTCTTTTTCAATTCTACCTTTCCAAGTTGGAGATCTTTTGTTACATCAGGCTAGTTTTGTTGACGGTTTCTTAAATCGGCGTGAGTCACCGCCCTGTTATCTAGGTCTACGCCAGAGGGGTGTCAAGTCATAGAATTCAAAGCAGCTCAGGCTCAATCTTCATATCGTTCAATGTAGTTCAATCATATTTCAAGATCACACAGTTCAATTTGGAATACTTGACAATGCCTAGTTTTACTACAAGTTCCGCAACCAAATTTCGAGCTTTTGGTTCAAGGAGTCAAAGATCACTGTACCCCCTCTGGACAGAGTACGTTTCCGAATCTAGAGATCACAGCCCGCGCACTAAGAGAAAATGTGCACAAGCTTCTAAATAGATATTGAGTGCGGTTAATGTTACTAAAATCCAAACCCTCCAGGATCTTGGTGAATGGCTTCCGAAATCCATCCTTTTAGTCTCCGGGGCTTTGGAGTGTTTACCGAGTATTTGGTACCTTCAATTTAAGGACTTGTATCCTATTGAACTTTCAATTCGTCTCGCTCTGAAGTGCCCTTGCGCCCAGTGTTCCCGCTTAGAATCAAATAATACAAAAGTTGGTGAAAAGTGGAGGACCTGCCGAGATTTCACACTCCGCCGGCATGCGATCAGATTCATGAGGAGGTCCCTTGAATCTTCGCTCTCGACCTTCCAGTTCTTCTAGATAATTCGCCACCCCATTTCTGTTCAAAGTAGGTCAAATTCTCGATAATCATACTTGTAGCTGACACTATTTACGTAGCCTATATTTTGTATCTTATTTCTCCTTGTATTACCCGTCACTGCCATGGCGTCCGACTCAAGAGAGTCTTCATCAGCGAATATTCAAATTAAACGCACAGTCCTTCTCAAGAGTGGCGTAGAAGTCAAAGTAAACGGTATCTGCATTTTTGTTGCTTCAATTTCTGCTTTCGACTTTTCTGCCCTTCATCTCACCTTCTGAAAATCATCTTTCACAGACCATGTCTACGTTTCGCCCAGCTGGTCAACTCGTGAGGGGACCCCATATTCTATAGGTCGCATCATGGAATTTCTCAGACCTGAAGGTTCCTCCTCCTCTTTCGACTTTGATGCTCTACCGTACACCCGCGTTCGTCTGGCATGGTATTACCGCCCTCGCGACGTTTCTGACCGCCCTGCTGGTGACTCCCGCCTGTTACTCGCAGCAATTTACTCCGAAATTTGCGACATTAATCAAGTTAGAGCAAAATGTTTCGTAGTACATCGAAACAAGATCAGTGATTTGGCGGGATGGAAGAAGCGGCCGGATCGGTTTTATTTTGTGAGGCTATTCGACCCATATCTCAAAAAGGAATTTGAGATTGTACAGACAACGGACGTGACAAATAGTGAGTGACTATGGAACTTTGATTATAATTACTGTTGGCCCTTGCGGAGGTCAAATTGGTTGATTAAATTTCCTCTTAGTACCGGAACACGTTAGGAACACGTTGGTTGAGCGATACGAATATGTTGCTGCAGAGAAAGAAGTGGTTCCGGACCTCACTGACGCGCTTCGTGTATGTGATACATGTACAGTCTGGTGTGCAAAGTACGTGCCAATATCTTTCTTGATGTGAAGCGGATCTCACAACCTAAACTTGCAGTCTGGAATCCGTTCAGTGTGATCGGTGCAAGAAGTACTTCCACATGCACTGCGTACAACCTCCGCTGCAAGCTAAACCTTCACGTGGATACGGATGGACATGCGCGCCATGCTCCCGTCGACACGAAGAAGAGGTCGATTCGCGTGCAGCTGTACGCCATGCTACACCAGTCACAGCTAAACCACCGCTCAAGTCCAATGCTCCTGCCCCTCGAGGTCGTGGCCGTCCTCGGAAAGACCGTACCCAGGCAGAGAAGGAGGAGAATTTTCCCGTGAAACACTTTAGGTTGTGGCCGTTCCGATATTTCGGGTGCGTACTCATGCTTGTCTTCGAATACCATATAATGACAGTTGAACGGTCCTATAGGCAATATACTCTAGTTGGAGATACTCTAGGTGTGCTCTACTCGCTTGCGCATCCTAGACTCTCTGTGTATTGTTTTTGGCGGTTTGTTTCTAGATCCAGAAGACCTTATTTTTCCCCGAGCTGCTACTCGCGTTGGCCCGAAATACCAAGTCACCGGAATCCCAGACAACGGTAGCCCCCACCTTGGTCCTGGTTCGTTTACTCATTTCGAATAGTTTTACAACATTCACTCAACTTCATAGACGAAGAACGAGGGGGCGACAAGACCGTAGAGGTTCTGGGAGCTGTTAATGATTTTACTCCTGCGGAAAGTCAGTCTTACACCATTATAGGTTACCCTCATGAATTTACTAATTTAAATCGTGCAGTGAGCGAAAGTATGTATACTTATCGAAATCCCCCCGAAAAGTCATTCAGCTATTTCCAGTGGAAACGTGTCTTCGGACTATCACTAATGACGAAAAGTCACGCAGCTCCGTCGATTTCCTGACTGAAGTCGTGCGACAGTTTTCTGATGCCACACTGAATGGAAAATCATTGTCTTCTGTCACTTACAAGACCCTCAATACTCCACGAATTGAGAAGGTGATAGGGATTGGTATTTGAATAATCACTCAACGCTGACAACTGTAATAGTGGAAAGCTCAACCGACGAGGCACTACACTGACAAAGAATGGTCTCGGGAAGAAATTGTAGCATTTGAGGATGCTATCGCGGTTCATGGAGCTGAATTACGGGCAGTGAGAGACGAGGTGGTAGTAAGGTCGATATACGAGGTGGTGAGATTTTACGGACATTGGAAAAAGTAAGCCGTGGTGACCTTTTGAGAGACTATAACTTAATGTCATACTTTAGCTCAAGACTTGGCGAAGAGAACGAGCGGATTCGCACATATGGCCGTCCGTCTACACCTATCCCATCAATACAATCCAACTCGAAACCTGACGGTCTGAATAATTGCCAGACAATTGGTCTCGACGACGACGAATCCTCCATCATTGTCCCTCCCTCCAAAGCACCAGCCTGCGGTGCCTGTCGGACTCGAGATAGCAAGATATGGTGGAAGGCACCGAAAGGACTTCAATCTAATATCTTATGTGACAGTTGCGGTGTCAACTATCGGAAATACGCCGACTTGAACATGAGGCCGACGAGGGATGAGTCAACACCGGCTGTGGGAGTTATACCCTCAGGTTCGGGCCAAGGAAGCGCAACTAGAGGAAGGACAAATGTGAGTGGAGGTACTACCGCAGAAAAGAGGGAGGGGACACCGCTTGTTGGCCCTGCGTCCAAGAGATCGAAGGTGAGCATTCCAAATCTTTTGTGCATGTCTGTGTTGATCAGGAATCTTATCTTCACCGATCGTAGACTGCATCATCTGTTACATCTACTCCTCCTCCTCCCTCATCCAATGTTCCTCAACTCTCCTGCTGCGCATGCTCGAGGAATGGTCCAGTTGGGAAGGTCATCAAGTGCAAGAATTGTGGATTTTCAGTGCATGCCGGTAAGGATACTACTCGTTTTGGAGTGCGTTCTGTGATTATCATGGTTGTAGCATCTATCGGGATAACTCTGAGCGCTGACAAATTGGATGACTGGCGATGCGATTTGTGCGAGAACGAGGAGGAACAGGAAGCATCTATTGTAAGTTCACGTTGTGAGTGCCTGTAAACAGACTAAAGTGATCGCTAGTATCATGACTGCTTACTATGTCCTCGCCCGCGTGGCACTGCCCACATCCGTTCTGGATCATACCTTCGTGCGTGCAAAGTGACGGAGAGCCACGGTTGGGCGCATGTCCTGTGTTCTGTGTTTATTCCAGAAATCAACTTCACGGATTCGTCGACGATGAGATCTGTGGAAGGGATTACCAGTATTCCTCATAAGAGGTGGATCACAGTTAGTTCCTTCAAATTGTTTGCACCATCATCTGTTCCTCTGATATCAGTCTTGTTTTCGCAGCAATGTGTCATCTGCCAGCAAAAGGGAGGCGCTGTGGTCAAGTGTAATGATTGTTACAAGGAATATCATGTATCTTGCGCATGGAATGAGGGACATAAGTTCGGGTTTGAAATCCAACCAGTAAGGCATCGGGGTGGACACTACTAGTATGAACATTGCCTGAGTTTTTCCTCTTTTCAGGTCAAGGGAACTCGAAAAGAGACTCACATCACGACGATGTTCAGAGGAGAACCCGGATGTATGAACGCTATTGTCTCATGTAAAGGGCACGACCACAGTCGACGGAAAATCTACGAAATTTGTGACACTGATGATGGAGGAGAGGTAAGGACGCGAACCTTGCTCATAGCTTGAATTCTCGCTAATATCCATCAACATCGCTTTGCAGAGTGCCCTACAAGTGTACTGCAGGGCATACAAACAAGTACCACCACAAATAAACCAAACTCACGCTCTTCTCCGTAAAGCTCGACGGCTTGATCAGCTCATTGCTGTCCGACCTGAACATGCCCTCACGAACAATACTTCGTCAGAGGACTTGGAGTGTGTGAAATGCTTGACGCAGTTTACGCCAAAATTTTACCACACGGAGAGTGGATGGATGTGCCATGCCTGTAATTTCAAGCCTCCGACGAATCATGATGTTCCAATTGTCACGCCTGATAGATCGCAGTCGCCGACGGTGCAACCGGACTCGATATTGGTGTCAGCACCTGAAGTATTAGTAAATTGAAGCTAGGATTCCCCTCATAGATTCAGGGTTCGGGGTCAAGGATAATGTAACATTGCTGATTGCTTTCGTGCTTTGGTTGTATTGTATATTATACTGTATTTTTTCGTTAAGGACAAATTCACTTCAATGCAAAAATTTCGAACGCCATGATCCACGCAAGGATAATGTCAAGAATGAAGGTCGGTGCTAGAAGTTATAGGGATGGATTTGAGATGAAAGTATATGTAGAAGTAAACCGTGAGTGTCTTGGACTTTCACTAGGGTTCATACAGACACCTCATATGACCAATTGATGTGTTACTTATAAGGCATCTCCGCTTACCCTTGGCGGACCCATGCTAGTCAGTAAGCGTATGAGGTAGCGTCTCTACAAGAGCCTTCCTTAGTGCTAGAGAGAATACTATAGCATACTTTCACTATGTTTTGAATATATTTAGGTAGATTTCATTGCATACCAGTAACCAAAGAACTTAACAATTGGAGTCAGGTATTGCAGATGTTCCAGAGGTCATACAGGATGTGGATCGTTTGGTCCTAACAGAGAGGCAAATGGCTAATGCTCAGGCAATGGAGGCAAATCTGCTGCTCAATGTCCAATCATTTGAGGAACAGTCTGGGCTGAGGAGGGATCAAAGGTGGATAGATGGCTCAGAGGAGTGGAAGAAAGCAGCTGAGCTGGCACCTACTACCAAGTACCGAAAGGCTTTGGATAGGCTTAAGGGGTTAATAGCTGTAAGGATATGAGCTATCTAAGATGAATATGGCGGGCACCGGTATGATTATCATCCTTCCCTTATTCTTCTATTGAGTTAACTGCTCATAGGATACAAGTTGTAACTTGTGAAGCAGAATGCAAAGTAGAAGAACAAAGAATTGTTGAGTGAAAGAGGAAAGAAGAAGAATGACTTGCAAAGAAAAAGGCTGAGGCCTTAAAACAATTGGCAGAGGAGAGAAAGAAAGAACAGGAGAAGTCAGGAATTGCCACGAGAGAGCTGACAGAACGTCGGGAGTATGCAGCCCTGATCAACTGGGGGCTACAGCCTCGCAGGAGCCAACAAGCTCCAAACCAAAATCCAAAACTTTCAGATCAGCCTCCATTATTCACAACAAATCAGAGTAGGTGCAGATCATTGGGGAACTGGAGAAATTGTGCACATTACACACCACCACTCCTATTGGATCTGATGGATGCAATGCATCTTCCATTTACAATGCTTATAGTTAACAACCCCACATTCATTCATCTTATCACATTACTTATGATTTTATTTATATGACATCAGTCATCCAGAGGTACATGTGTTACTTTACATTACTCTGGTTAGCTAGTACTTAAGCTGTAGGATATCAATGTTGTACCTCAGTTTAAATATCAACTTCAGTTGACATCATACAGTCAGTCTTAGTTGAGACATTCACTCATCTTGCTTCAGACCAGACCATATTGGATCTGACTGCTTCTACCTTGGGACAAGCGACTCTAACAAGGGTACTACTAATAGTGGTATCAACATCCCTACTGATCTTTTGCACTGCACTGCATTGCACTGGATGGTTCACCCAGCTGTATCCAGCATAACTCTAACAGTATATTTAAACTTCAACTCTTTATTGTCATGCTTTACTTTACTCACTATGGCCTATCATACTCGTGCTTGCACTTGCACACACACCAATGTCTCCAACACATCTGTTTGTGATGAACAAGAAATAAACCCTTTTGCAACCACAGCATCATCCTTCCTCCCATGCTCAGAATTCATTTCTGCCATTGGAACTGGTCGTTGTTGCAGTGCTGCTTTCAGACCTTCGGCTCCATTGGCAGCCATGCTTGCTTTATCAGCTATTGGAGAAATCACTTCACCAGAAGTAGCTGTTGAGATACTCTATACTAAAGATGGTGTTCCAGTAGAAGTATATACACTTTGTGGCAGACAATGGATCTGAAGAGAATCTTCACAACCCACCCTACATTCCCCTACTTGTACTACCAAAGGGAAAGGAAGTGTTACTATGGTTGTTAGGGAATTGCAAACAACAGGGAATTGCAAAATTCAAGAAAATGCTTAATTAAAGCCCATCCCGTTGTGCTATGACTCCCATTATTTTTTTGTAGCTTCTTTAGATACTGTTCTTTGGATTAGGACAATTAAATTTAGAGGATCCAGAGGAGATCAACTACAGTGGACTGAACATTGTCAACCTCAACCATAGTTTTGCAATCAAAACATCAGGAACGCAATGAAAATATATAAATAAGGTAGAAAAAGAGGTACAGACATATGAAATATTATCTCAAGAGTTGACATACAAAAATTTGTAGCTATTGGCATAGTATTTGTAGAGCAATGGACAAAACAAAGTATGGGTGAAATTGAGTGTGACAACAGCCAAGCCGATTCATGCCGTGCATCAGCCAAACACTCTTTCCGACACCAACTCCGTGATATATGGCTGATTACAAATGACTTGGCCGAGAGAGCCGTGCTGCCGCTGAACGGCTTTTCCGTGACGACTATGTGACGAAACATTTGCAATTCCCTGTTTTTGCTCGGTCGTTTCCTGATGCCATGGATAAAATATTAGAAATTCTTAGAAATTCAGAATGAGGGTTTTCTGGTACGAGGAATCGAATGGTCATCTCAGAATTTTGAGGTTTAGATTACTGGTAAAGTTATTGGTGATTTTCCAAAAATTTGCAATTCCCTAACAACCATAGTACAAATTGACTCTTTTTCTTTTTTATTTTTTCCCTTTTAGTACTTAGACACCGATTCCCTTTTAGGTACATTAGCACTGTAGGTGCTTGTGTTATATCCATGCAGAAGAGCTCAATATCTTTCATTTACTTACTTATGATTCTTCACTAACTGTCCGATCGGATCCACTTTGCACATAACACACCATCACTACCATTGGATCCAATGGATGCAATCCACCTTCCATTTACTATGCTTATTCACATTCATTCATTTATCATGTTACTCATGATTTCCTTTATACAACATCAGTCATTCAGAGGTACATGTGTGTTATGATCGTGCACAAAGGAGGATCGGATGAAGTTAAAGTGGAGTTAAACTCCACGGAGTAAAGTCCGACACTAGGAGGAATAAGCTACCAGAGGGAATTTGATCCTTTGGAGTAGTCGGATGTTGACAATATTATTAATATTGTCCTCAACACGTCGCTGTCTGAAAGTGAGGGGAGCAGAAGGTAATTCCGATTGCGGGAACTCCACGATTGTACCGAGGTAGTCGAAGTTGAAGTTGAAAGAGTTGTTATCTATTAAGATGACTACCACTATCAAAGGGTGCTATCAAAGTTGATATTTAAACTGGGGAGCTACCTGCTGGATATCATAGCTTTATACTTTACAGCTAGCTAAGGTATGCGCCACTTCACTATCTCCGAATAGGTAGATTAAACATGTGGACAGCATGTTGGAAAACAAAGGAATGTCCAAAAGGATTAATTAACATCGCTTAACAATGAAGAATAGGAATGTGAAGTAAGTGGATCACGGAGTGCAACTCCACGACGGAGTAGGAGTAAAAGGAAATGAAGTAATACCGGCGGAGGGATTGCGGAGCCTCGGAAAGACCTTGGCTTCGCATGAACGTAACAATGTGTTACTTTACATTACTCTGGTTAGCTAGTACTTAAACCATAGGATATCAATGTTGTACCTCAGAAAATATCGACTTCAGATGACATCGTACAGTCAGTCTTAGTTGAGGCTTTCACTCATCTTGCTTTGGACTGGAACCTTTGGATCCAACTGCTTCTACCTTGGGACAAGCAACTCTAACAAGGATACTACTAATAGTGGTATCAACATCCCTATTGACATTTTGCACTGCTCTGCATTGCACTGGACAGTTTACCCGGCTGTATTCAGCATAACTCTAATAGTATATTTAAACTTTAACTTGTTATTGTCATGCTTCACATTTACTCATTATGGCCTATCACACTCGTGCTTGCACTTGCACACCCACCAACGTCTCCAACACATCTGTTTGTGATGAACAAGAGACAAACCCTTTTGCAACAACCACATCATCCTTCCTCCCATTCTCAGAATCCATTTCTGCTATTGGAACTGGTCATTGTCGCAGTTCTTCTTTCGGACCTTCGGCTCTGTTGGCAGCCACAGTTGCTTTATCAGCTATTGGAGAAATCACTTTGCCAGAAGTAGCTGTTGAAATTCTCTATACAAAAGATGGTGTTCCAGTAGAGGTGTTCACACCTCGTGGCAGACAATGGATCTGCAGAGAATCATCACAACCTACCCTACCTTCCCCTACTTGTACTACTAAAGGGAAAGGAAGGGCAATATTATTCAAAAATTTATCACAACACTCCCATCACAACCCAACTCTGGAACCAGGACTGGCTGAAGAAGATCAAGGTGAAGAACCTGGACCTCCAGCTGATGAAGACCAACTGGAGGATTATGCACCTGGCGCACCTGGCGCAGGATCAGTTTCTTCCGGAGTTAGTGCTTGCAGAAGCGGGGATGTTGGAGGTAAGGATTCAACTTGCTCAGTGGAATAGAAAGAGATGTTCTGTGATACCCGGTCAATCAACGGATTGTAGCGGGTTAGGAAACTGTAACCTAATACAGCTTTGCAAGAGGAATTGAGTAAAGTGACATAAAATGTCAGTAGTAGCAGCTTGCCAGAGGGAAACCAAACATTTAGAGTTGTTGTCTCAGAGATCGGTTTAGGAGATAATGAACCATTGAAGAGTCGGAGAATGATTGGAGGGATAGGAGAAGTAACTAGATTATTTGCTTTTACAAAAAGTGTGTCAATGAAACAATCAGTAGAACCAGAATCAAGTAAAGATAAAAATGAGATCTCTGCAGGGGAGGAATTGGAATGAACACTGCAGAGTGGTAAGTTAGTAGTTAATGAAATCATAAAAGATCATCCATCATATGAAAGAGTGGATGCGTTGAGTTTTACTTCCCGTGTGGTATGAACTTGATCAATGCAACTCCCGTGTCATACCGGGGTACAGAAGTTGCGGACTAGTTTTCCAATACCACAGAAGCTGTCTCTTCACTCTCCTGTGTTTCTGCCACTCTGCCTCGAGTCTCGCAAGCTTTCCTTTTCTCGCAATCCTCAAACTTGTGCTTACCACCACAGAAACTGCACAACCCCAACTTCTTCTGGCATTCTGATTCGCTCCTGAGGAGCTTGCCATCTGAACCAAGGTTGTTAGCAAATGCCAGACAAGGCATTGCTGAAGTTGTTGATGATGACGATTGGTAGCCTCCACTAGACATACCTTGTGACCCTGAATACTTCTTCAAAAATCCCGGCATCTGTTAAGATCGTGCAAATCCTTCGGGCGAAATATCGAACAAACGAATCCCGAAGCGACCTGACAACCTCCGAGCGAGATTGGACTTCGGCGAAGCTATTAGCAACACCTCTATACACCGCGCAGTCCGACGAAGTAACAAGCGAAGCTCGTTGGCGAAGCGAATACAAGGATAGTAGTTGAATTTAGAAGAGGGCGTTCGGAGTCAATCTAAGTCGATTTCAAAACTAAAGTCTACCATACTTGATGCTACCTATTTATACTAATTCGCTATCTCGTATGTCAGACGTGTAGATAAGAAATGACAATAGGAATGAAAAAGACAATAGGATAAAAGGGGATGTAAAAGACAATAAGAGAAACGAAACAAAGGATAGAAACATAATGAGCAAGTGAACAAATGAACAAGCGAACATGTCAGTAGGATGACGCGAAGTCAGCGAAGGGAGCGAAGTGTAAGAGCGCGAAGTGTTAAGTAGCGAAGAGAGTAAAGGCGAAGTCGCGAAGAGAGAACTTAGCGAAGTGATAGCGATGACTAACGCGTATATTGCGGAACCAATATTGCATGAATATAACAATAGCCTCACAGTTATGACGTGAGATAGTTCCCATGGGTTCATTTCAGAATATGTATATAAGATAGGGCATTTCTTAGAGTAGTCTCTATCTCTGATCTCGTCTATTCTCCTCAGTAGCTAGACTAGTATTAGGTCACCATTATACATCTCTTTTCTTGTCTTTGTGTGACGCCTGGCTTTTTGTGAGCTAGCGGGTTGCTGACAGCCCGTTTAATGCAGGTTGTAAAATGTGATCCTGCTTTTGCTGAAATTATCTTGTCATTGACCGACATTGATACATGTAGAGCTTATTATGAATTGAATCTAGACTAGTTCTCCATATTGGCTGTGTATGTTATATAGTCATTCCACATTGCTTGCGCAATAGCATCACGTCGTTCATTTGCATGTCTTTGCTCTGCTGTAGTGACTGTTGTCCCTAACTCTCCATCTGTCAGCGACTCACTAGCTCACAAGAGGCCAGGCGTCACACAACGATAAAAGATCAAAAGAGGATGTATAGCGGTGAGGATAGAGACCTCCTAATACTTGTCTAGCTACCGAGGAGAATAGATGAGATCAGAGATAGAGACTACTCTACGAGGTATGCTACCTTATATATACATCCTAAGATGAATCCATGAGAACTATCTCGTGTCGTAGCCGTGAGGCTCTACAATAAGAGTAGCCCGTATCTATAAGTATAGCTGTCCATATACAATGACAAAACAATAAGGCAATATAAAGAGCATGCGGTTACCGAAGGTAAACGGCGACGATCTGTCAATGGTCTGACAGACACGAGAAAGTCGTGTTGATGATCTACAGTAATTACAATAACGCGAGAACGGCAAGGCTATCATGTGTACATAAACAAATGTAAAAGAAAAGATAAAAGAATAATACAGACGTGCGTACAAGCGCCTACAGTGCTAATGTACCTAAAAGGGAATGGGCGTCTAAAGTACTAAAAGGGAAATAATAAAAAGAAAAAGAGTCAATTCGTAACACCATCCTCATTTGTATCCACCATCTGTGCACTCTCCTGAGACATTTGAACATCCAAAGTGGAACTATGAATCCTATATCCCTGGTCACCAGGATCCATGGATTTGATAAAATTTTGAATAGCAGCAAGGGCAGGAACAATTTTGGTTTGAGTTGAAAATGGATACTTGCGAGCACCATTCAAAATTCGGAAGCGTCATCTTGCAATTCCAAAGATTCGTTCAATAACATTTCGAAGCTGTGCATGTCGGAGGTTATATAGCTCTTGAGGATTGCGTGGTCTTTATGAATGTGAGTGAGCTATACAAGTAGAAAAAAATAGTAACACACCGTAGACTGGCTTGTTCCCATTCCTTCAGATGATATCGCACACCTCGGTATGGAATGAGAAGTGCATCACAAGATGGAAAGCCCGCATCAGCCAGCAGATATTTTCCTCCCGGAATCCGCAGACTTGTTTGTCGAGCATCCTCAAAAATCCGTCCATCACCAGCACTTCCTTCCCATCCACTGAGAACATAACAAAACCGGAGAGAGAAATCACAAGCAACCAATACATTTTGAGATATCCACCCCTTTCGGTTCCGGAACCGCTTCATATCATCAACAGGAACTCGAGCGTGAAAATGAGATCCATCAATCGCACCAATTGCATCCTTGAAATAGGGAAAAAATTTTGGCTCATCTCTGATTGGAGCTGGCACTTCGTTCTGAGGAAAGGGGACCCATTTTTTGTAAAACTTCCCCACAATTGCATTGAGGACCTCATTAAAATAGCTATCAATGACATCAATAGGCAAGCATTTGTTATTTGAGCGAGTCAAGTCTCAACTCACACAGAGATAGTGGCACCTCCCCTCATGAATCGCTCTTGCATTTCCCGATTACCTCCATTGGATACCACAACTCGGAGAAAAATAGCAACTTTCTCCTCAGCAGATACATATTGGCTGCTGGAAATATTTCCCAAACTGCAAAGCTCTCGAACAAGTGCCTGAAAGACAAATTTGTTCATTCCAAACATTCGCCGAAACCGCTCATTACGTCCTGGAATTTATGGTGGGCATTCTACATTCAACTCCAGAATAAAATGAGCTCACCTCGGAGCAGCTCAAATAACCAACGCTCTCCCGAATATGTACCATCCATCAATGGTCTGCGTAAAGTTGCACTTGACATTGACAGAGCTGTTACTACTGCTGCTGTAGCAGCAACAGCAGCAAAAGCAGCAATCTTCTTTCGGTCTCGATGCTTTCTGCTGGCTATTACAGACTTGTCAGAGTGCAAACGTACCATGGCAGGAGAAGGGAGAAGATGTGAAGATGTTTATCAATGTTTTTTTTTTTTTTCCTTATCACACATCTATCACAACATCGATTACAAATACTCTTATCACATTATTTATCTATCGGCACTATCGTATCGTGGTTACAGAACGGGGCCTTAGCTTTAGCCACTAGTTAGTAACAATAAACATATGAATAATTCTGCTTTTCATGCAATCTACATAATCATATTCAAGTCCCGAAATAGGATCCTTAGGCCCAAGCTGAACAACCCATACATTGGTCATACAAGCCAAAAATCAGTTACATGAAAGTGATAATTTTGTCCCAATATTCATATTTTCAAGATGAAGGGAAGATTTGAGTATACTGTAACTTACTAAGCTGTTTGAATCGAAGTACGTATAGTTTCTCATTTGGCCTTGACCTTAGACAGATGTCACTAATGCAACCAGTTTTCCTACATCAGGTGTCCCAAGTCCCGTCACTGGTTGTCCAAAAATGTCATCATGCGGCAGAAGAATGGTATCCAGGAAGTAGCTCACCAGGATCCCAGCCAACAGTTGCCTACAGAACAAATGAGTAACGGAGTTGGGAGACAAAACCACGAAGGAAACTCACATTGAATCCTTCAGTTCCACAACCAGGAGCATTCCCAGAAGTGATATCGTTGAACCCACTGATTGCAGTTGAATAGAACAGAGGGTTCAGGAATCCGAGTGACGGTAAGCCAGCCTTGAGTCTGGCATCATTGAGTAGAGCGACGAAACCGGCGAATGTAGGAGAAGCAGCGGACGTGCCACCGATAAGGCCTGTCTCTCCACCGATGATCACTTGGAAGTTGTCAGCTTGTGCCGCGACATCTGGAAAAGCCTGACGTTCCGTTGAGTTAGTATCGAGATGCATGCGCGCAGCAACATGGAATGATATACCCGTCCATAACTACGTGATATTGGAATGATTAGCCCAAACCTAAACGCATGAGCAGCCACTTACGGATTGAAGAGACCTGCGAATGTCCCATTAGGGAAGTTGTCAAAGAAAGCAGTAACAGCCGCATCTTGATACGCGGGGCGAGGAAAGTAATTGGAGAATCCACCTGTACATATCGTGATTAGAGAGGGGCAAAAAATCAACTGCCCGCATGAATAAGCACCTCCAGAAAAGTCAACTGCAACCTCAGGGACGTGGATGGTACCTCCGACAGCAGTTACGCTATTTTAGATCACCAACCAGTGCAGATCGGGGAAGATAAGCACGTACTATGGACAAGAAGCTGGGAAGAGAGGGAGGAATTCTGTCCTATTGGTTCCGTCGTTCGTGATACAACTTTGAGTGGCAGGATCGGGATCTCCATCCCCAACACCTCCATCACCACTGGAGAACGTAAGAGAAACGCCCCGGGCACCTGATTATTTTCATCAGGATGGTAGTACATAACGCGATTGCAATGTTTGATACCTAACTGAGCGAAACCAGCGCAAGCACGTCTCGCAAAGCTTTTGGGTACTACATCTCAAGGATGAGAAATGGTCGGAGGATACGACTGATAAGCGCACCTGTTTGCTCATCATCTCCATAACTTGGAAGGAAAAATCTGGGTGGCGAACTCTTGCTTTCAGGTACTGAGAAATCTCACCTTGTGGTTATAACCAAGGGAATTTCGTCCTGAGCTAGAATGAAATCTAACCACTATGGTAGGACTTGAGTACAATGGAGAGCAAAACAAGTCAAGTCGTAAGTACTCACTGTAATGTAAGGCTCGTTGGTATCTGTAGGTGTACCCAAATCCGGGATGAATGGCGGGCTCCCGGCCGTGGTGAAAAACGTTCCCTGAGAAGTAACATGAGCGCAAGTGCGATGCGAGCGATGATAAGGTACATTAATGGGGAACGTTATGCCAAACCCAAATTCGATATCGAGGTCCGCTTCATCTCCGGCTTCGGACAAAGTCTGGTTATTCTGACCGCCTGAGCACACACCATGAGAAATCATCCACGGTCGGGATTGATAGTTGAATTACCAGCAACAGAAAGAACTGTGAAGCTGGAGTTCACAGCTTCAGGGACTTGAATGGCATAAAATGACTGCAGATCCTGGAAATTTGCGAATTGGTCGAGATAGCCGGTGATACCAAAAGAGTTGTCGATGGTAGCAGATGGCGTGATGTCTGTAGCATTATACAGCTGCTTCAGACAGGTTACCGTGACAGTAGCGTTGCAACTAGGGTCAACTGAGATGCCAGATGCACTGATAATGGGGGTATTGCTCTGTTCAACGATTTGCCCAGTTTCCTTATCGAACCTATGAATGGTCGACTTGAAGCTTTTCAGACGGGCAAACGTCGTCGTGGGCTGAATCACGTCAACGTGCTCGTGTAAATGAATGGGAAGACTGTAGCTTGTGGTTCGAACAATCGATTCGCCACTTGCTGTATGCTTCCAAACGTAATACGTCTATTAAAAGTAATACTATCAGCCCACCTGGAACCAATATAGGCTCAATACGGATCCAGTATACGCACAGTATCGAGCATCTTCTCTGCGACTCCCACGGGAACTGTGACAGTAATCCAATCTTGAGCAGGGGACCGGGTCATATCTTCTTTCCCGATTCCGTGGGAGACAAGCCAGTCAGTCACAAGTTCCAAGCTCTCTGGGTGAGGAGCTACAAGGGCCTCCACTTCTTCCTTAGAAAGGTGCTGACCATAGCGAGTATGAGATGGATCCGAGACTTCGTACAAATGTTTTTCGAGAATATCAAAATTAGGCTGAGGGAGGCCGATCTTCAATTCAATCTTGTGCGTAGAGGGAGCAATACTCTGAATCTCCCAGTCTCGAGGAGGGAAGACTCTTTCCTTGACCTGATGAGGACTGTCTCTCTGGGAAGGAAGTGCAAGGACAAAGGAGGCGAGTATGGCTAGGCAGGACAAGAGGGAACGCATCTTGAGGTGACTGCGCAACCTTTTCGAAATCTTCGCATCCTTCTTATATATTATTGTAAGTAAAGTCACTGGCAGCCTGGGAGAGCCGATTTATGTCACAGCCGAAGCAGCGGACATACTACATGGACGTACCCATATCATGCACGCTATTCAATAGAATCTGCGCGTTGTCCTTGATGAATTCGAATTTCAGACAATATCTTTAATGTATTTCGGTATGAGAAAAAGAAACGAGCTCGAAGTACTGTACATTCATTGCAGGTTCCTAAGGCGAGCTGTGGGAGTGAAGGTTAATCGGACAGTATAAAAGAGTCATTGAATCTTCTAAAGACGAAGTAATCCCGTTTCTGCTCACGTGCTTTCTACGTGATCTGTCAGTCGCGCAACGCGTTCCTAGAGCGCACAAAGGCAAAAAGACTCACTACTTACCTGTAGGATTACAACTCCTGGTTTTCTCGAAAAACAATGTTCTAAGGTTTAATTCATTCACAGCTTCTCTATAGAAGCTGGATTTCACCTCTATAACTGCTTCCTACTTTCAAACGATGATTTGACCATGCCAAACTTGAACGAATTTTATCTACCACGACGTGGAGGCTGATATGCCTTCTTATCCAACTTGATGCCCCTTGCAGAATCGAAAACTGTCAAATTTTCCTGCAATAATTCATTCTTTTCGAGTTCAAACATCTCCGCGTTGTGAATATCTTGAATTAAAATTCTAACCTACAGATTCAAATGAACTACACACTATGATTGTTTAGGAAACACTACGCCTTACGTTAAACCAGGAAAGCAGGATGGAAACATTATTATCATAAAAGCTACATCGGCAAAGCAAACGATAAATAGCACATCGTAGTATAGAACTGAAAGAAAAGAATCAAGGTTTACCAGGAGACATCATCAACTTCCGTATCGGTGGCGCGTCAATGCCTGTGGCCAGCGAAGACTGGATATTAGCGTATCCGTTACGCGTGTTCGGCGACCTATGTACTTTATCGTGTCCGTTCAAAACTCCGCGTGGACCCTCTCTTTCAATCAAAGGAGACGCAAGCAACTTGTGACGACCATTCACAATGGACGACGGAGCACCAAGAGGAGGGCTTCGCCGCATTTCCCTCTCAATCAACGGAGACGTATGTCCATTTCTTGAAGAAGAGGATCCAAGAAGTGTGCTCGAGTCGTTACCACGAATCGATCGCGGCATATCCCTTTCAAGGCCCCGCATCGGTGGAGAATTCAGAATATCAACACCTCCCGGTCTCATGAGTGGAGACTCATGTCGAGTATCATGCCTAGCGCCGACTACATTCGAGGGATGCGTGTGTGAGTATTGCGATCGTGGGGATTGGTCAACAGGAGACATTAATCGAGCCAAAGATGGCGAGAGGCTTTGATTCTGAGGTGTTGGAGGTGGAAGCACAGGCGTCCGGGTTTGCGGTGGGTGAGGTATCCGAGGGGGATGCGGTTGGATAGGAGGGAGAGGTGTTTGATGGCGCACTGGTGGCAGCACAATCCGCCGCTTTGCAACAGGCTCACTCAAGCTCGACATCGGAGGAAGTAAATCCTCATGACTAGTATCTTCTGGATGCTTGCGCTTCCTGTTATCCTGTTGCTCCTGTGATGGTAGCGAAACCGGGGGAAGTTCATGCCTTCTTGATATGGAAGGCGGTCGGGACGGCGTCGCTACAGTGCTCCACCTTGACCAAGGTGGCGGGGGCACATTCTGAGCCGCTGCATTTAGAGCGCTGGTTAAAACAGGCGGAGGTGCAGCGACGGGTGCATACGTGGGGGGAGGCACTGGATGCTGAGGCGGAACATCTACGCTCGGAGTTCTCACGCCAGACGTGGAAGGCGGTTGTGCAGACCCTCCAGCGTGCGTGTCTGGTTGGCCTGGAGTAAACTTGAGTAGCTCGACAAACAAGGTCTGAGTATAAGGCTGCCCCATTGCTTTGTAAATGATAGTCTTGCTAAACGTGTCCAACATTTCCTTGGTGTCGACATAATATTCGGAATGGGTAGTGTCTTCAGCTACAAGGACGTCAGTGTTGGGTGTATACTGAGAAAGAATAGACTAGATAACCCACGTGGAGGTTTGACCCGCACTTCGGAGTAAGGGTATGTCTTGTTCTTGCGCAGGCAACACAAAGGACACGTATACGATCTTGGTCGATTTCCAAACGCCGCTCGAGGCTCAACGTTGTAGAAGACACAACCAGCATGATAACGTCTGTTGCATCGTTCACACTCAACAGTGGGGTAACCAAGCAAGTAAGGCGTGCGGCCACGACATATACATCGCGTCCCGTCTGTCCAGTCGGAATCAGAATCCTGCCCAAAGTGGAACTTTGGCTTTCTGCGTTTTTTAGGCCGGCCAGCAAGAACTCGGTGGAGGCCGGCAAGATCGAGACCAAAGGATACTTTAGGATTGGGGGAGACAGCAAACTGTATCTTGTAAAGTTTGCGCATGTAATGACGGACCTGATGAATATAGGTGGGGTGTTGATTGGCAGGCTGGGATGTATAAGCTAAAAACTGTCCAATCACAGCTGATAGACGGTCAACTCGATGTACGATGACTTCGAGCTGTTTCCATTCCTCTGAATATTTTTTCGAGATTTCTGGAGCATTGATGAGGAGGTTGGGGAAGAAGCAGAAATGCCAGTTTCGAGCTTTAGGAATGTCTCCCGTCCAATGAGAATGATCACAGAAAGGACACGATCCTCCATTTTTGGCGCATTCTTCGTGGAATCGAGCATAACAATGATCGCACTGAACAGCATCGGACGGGACACCCGGCGGCGGAGGACGCACGGGCACGTTACAAATGCAGGTAAGATATTCATCGTTAGGTGGTTGGTCGTCATCAGGTTGAGTGCACTCGATGACATCGTCAAGCACTTCCTTGCCGTGGATGTAGGCCCCGTTATGTTTGCGACAATACCACGGAAGATCAGCAACCCATTTTTCATGGGCGGCGACTTGCATGTCAACTTTCTCGAACTTGGGTAAAGAAAAGATTTTGAGATGTTGATTGGCGTAATTCTTCCATTCCTGAATGGACCGAAAAACGTCCTCGTTGGCACCACGAACATGCGAAGACTTTAAAATCTGTTCGGAGTGGTCCTCTAGCTCATTTGCGATCTGAGCCATACTCCTTACCTCCTGTAGAATTGGTAGACTGAACTCCTTCTCTGCCCGTTTCGCCAATTTGATGACATCACTAGGTCGAGGTTTAGTAGCGCCGGAATCTAGCCAGCTTTGAGCTGTCTTTTCAAAGTCGCGCGCTTTGTCGCGAGCCGACATGAGACGGTCAAGGACAGAGGGATCAATGGGAACACTAGGATCCAGATCGGCGAACTGATCAAGGTCTTCGAGTGTTTTGATATCCTTTTGCAGGACCTCCTGCGCACGATCTTCCCAGCTGGTACCTTCACGCAACCGAGTTTCCAAAAGGCGAATATACTCGTTGTCGGGTAGAAGTCGGCAGGCACGACTACGGCTCAGCAGCTGACGAACTTCTTCAAGAGTCACAGTGTAGCCGTCCACCATCTTCTCTTCGAGCTCTGCTAGAAGCTGCTCTTTGTCCACAATCTTTTCGACCTCGGCAACTTCATCAATCAGGACATTCAAGGACGAAGCATCGAGAACGAGTTTTTGGCACTGCTGCATATACTCTTCCCGATTACGATTGGCAGCGGAGGATTGGAGAATAACAGTCCCGATGGATTTAAGCTCCTCGGCTTGTTGTGCCAGGGCACGGAGGGTTCCAATCTCGGTACAATCGAACCCAAGTAGATCCACTTCACGAAGTAAATTATAGAGATCATTGAGGCTTTTCTCAGGCTTTTCAGGAGTTTCATCCAGGTCCTGGGCTGACCGACCTTTAGAGCGACGAGGCCGTTTTCGACTCTGCTTGCGAATGATGAACGCGTTCGCCGAGTCGACCCACTCATTCGCACGAGTAACGCACTTTCGAAGCATGGAGATTTCCTTTAGAGCATAATTGACATGGATGCGCTCGCCTTCGGTTAGTAGGGAACGGAGATGGCGCAAAGAAGGTCGTGCTGATTCTAGAAGGAGTTTATCCAGTTTAGTTTGCCATGCAGCAGGAATGGCAGCACGTTCGGCGACTTTGTTCTGAATATCACGCAGTTCGTTGTCCGAAAAACGCGTACGAAGAGTCAAGGAGCTGGCTTCGTTACACTTCGCGCAAAGGAGTTCAGCATGGTCAGCGCAGACAACATTGGACTGATGAGGGCAGCAGATTTGCGATAGATAGCAGAAGACCTTGCACACCGAGCATTGGTATTGGTCTTCAGGGCGATCCTGTCCTTCAAGCGAATCGACACATCCAAAAGCGCGAGCCTTTCCACGGTCAATCATCTCGCGTTCGGTCATCTCTCGAAGACTAGCCGTTAACCTATTGCAAGGAAATGAGGCGATGCAGGATAGCAATCAAAAAAATCAGATCACATACCACATTGATGTCTTGATAGAAGGTGAGTGTTGTGTGATGGTGATTAGAAGCTCGTCATGTGAGAAGACGGGGAGCTTCCTGAATGCACGATAGCGTTGAACGCAATCGCGTCCAAAAGGCAGCCAGTCCGGAAGTGCAAAATTGACGGCTTCATTGAAGTTTAACTGGTTGCAAACAGATCAGCCATAAAGCACAGGTATCCAAAAATGACTGCACTAACACCATGATTGAAGCCGGCGTGATAAGCCTTCGGGAACGTCAAGACGAATTCACCAGCTCGTTGATTACAGGCATACACGCGAACGCCGACCTCAGTCAGACGCTTCGGGTTCATGAGCGTTACCAGCTGAAACAGCAGATCCGGCTGGGTCTCGAAAAGATCGGGTGCTTCATACTTGATAGCGGCCTCGAACTTCTCGGCGTCTGCTCCTGGGATTCCGTACCAAGTTTTTGTTTCGCCCCAATGCACTAAGATAGATTAATCGAGTTCAGCCGGTCAATGACGACGATGACTTACTGAAGTTGGCACTGTATGTATAATGATCCTATAACCAGACCGTCCGATGAGTACAGGTGTAAGAGACGAGTTTATTGCTGCGACTTCACCTCATTATGCCAGCAGAACGTCGAAAAAGCCATACCAACGTACGTCCAGGGTACTGTCATTCCGGATATATCTGATTTGATATATCGCAATAGCGAATCAGAGACAACTGGGATGTTATTCAAATTCCAGGGATCTTTGGAGTAGGGATCCAGCGGATGAGTCTCAAGCGTAGGCATCGCACTATGCGCCAAAAGGATGAGAAAGAAAGCAACCAAAGTTGCAAGGAAGGCGCACCTTCCATGGGTCGTTGAGTGAATGTCGGCGCCATACTCCGTTTCTATGGTCTCGCTCGATGATTGTACTAAACGCCAAAATTCTCTCTCTATGTCATACTCTGAGACAATGACGTCTCCGAAATGCAAGGCAGTCGGATCGTCTTTCATCGCAGGCGGTTGAGGAGGGGGAGGATGTGATTTGAACCACATCCGTCGGAACTCCATATCTCGAGCCTGAAAACTGGACAAACTGTGTTCCTCACCCTCGTCGAAGCCGTAATCTCCTCCGGTTCCAGAAAGACATGAATAACAATACCAATGTTCGCTCTTAGGAATGCACTCCAACGGTGGGTCCAAGCAGAACATGTGAAAACCTGAAGATAACGATACGGAAGGGTCCTCAACTCGAACAAGGGATATCTTACCACAATCACACCCGTCACAGAGTAGCATTTGTTCCCCCTTGTTTTTCTTGCCACATATTTCACAATGCTGATTAATCAACCAAGTTAGAACGGCTGTTGTTGGGGAAGTGCAGGTCGTACCTCATTTCCAGCTTCGCGGGCCCTTGGTACCGGTTTCTCATCAAAGTATGTCGGCACCGGCAAGGAAGACGCAAGCGCAGGTGTTGCAGGGACTTTCTTAGGTGACTCTGAGGTGGATATGAGGCAACATTTTTTGAAGGCTACGTAAATACACCTACGACTAGTTCGGTCGACTGAAACCTGCCTGGTATTCTTTCGAGGTCTAGGTCCCTGTTCCCTGGATTCGCTTTCTTCTGGAGGTTCAGAAAGAGGGCTGGAGGAGGCAGTAAGAGGGCTGGAGGCGGTGCTATCATCTCCTGTAAACGCTGGAGTAGCGCTAGAGCGAGGCGCCTTCCCAGGAGTTTGGATGTGTATCGGTGGCTTGGAAGCGGAGCTTTGAGGAGGAGAAAAAGGTGTATTCCGGCCTCGTTCGCAGAAGTCTTCGTAAGGAAGAATTACTCGAGCATAAGAATTTTTGATCTGGGTCGAGAGGCCTTGAACGCTGGTGTAGCCAAGAGTGCGAGCCACTTCAGGCCACTTCTTCCCTTTAGTCACCTAAAAAAAGGATCAGCCACCGGGACTGACTAAGATCTACGCATTAGATTCACCGCCTCATAGCCGCCCATCTTGTGCACTTCCTTCCGTAGGAGCCACAGATCTAACGGTTTGTGGTTGATGGTAGGAACGACTATACGTGGATTGCCTTGTTGTTTATGAAAACGATAAAGCTGTTCGAGAAAATTCAATTTAGCTCGAGAAGACGCCTCGATTGAATTTAGTCGCTGTAGTCGTGTCTTGAATCTGAACCTCTTTCCATGGCGTAAAAACGTAAGCATTGGTAAATCGAAAGAAGCCGAAAAATGAAACGAACCTCGGTATCTGTAACAAAAGGCATTTTCCAGCTCTCGGGAGGTACAATTTTGCAGATGCCATATTCTTGAGCTTCTGCTGAGATCGACTTGATATATGCCATGGGATCCTGAAATTCTTCCGCAGTGGGAAAATATTCTGGACAATCCTGCAATCCAAAAGGTCTCTGGACACTCTTGGGATGTATATAATGACGAGGACTAGTCGTCTTGACTGTCGATAAATCAAGAGCCGGAGTGACAGGAATTGGGGCGGATTGACGGTATTTCTCTTCCATAGCGCTCAACGTCGACGATTCATCTACATCAACTAGATCATCCCTCACATGACTGTTAAGAGCAGCTAGAGCAAAAGTTTTCGACTTTCGAGGCGCCCTCTTTGATTCACTTGACGAGGGTGGGGCCTCGAGATCTAGTGTAGGTGACTTTTCCGGAGAAGAAACATTTCCAACGGGCATTGCACCCTCGACTGGAATGCTGATACAAGAGAAGAAAGAGCTGGTAGAATTATTGGTTGGTTCTGGATGAAAAGATACTGCAGAAGACTGCGCGGGACTCGGAGTCGTCGATGATTTGGGTGATTTTCCTCTACGGGAGGGAGTCCCGCGAGGCGAGGTGACCATAGAGCTACTATGCATTGCCTATTTAATAGAATACAGATTTTATTAGAGAATATAAGAGAAGATAGAAGAAAGCATTCATACCCGCCTCAAAGGTGTTAGTGGTTGCTTAGAGAGAACGGTTTGATGGATCCAACTATGGAATGCTTCAGGCGTGGGAAGTAACTGAATCACAACATCGGGTTATTCCTTTGAATATGAAAAAAATTAAGCAATTCTTTCCCAGCTCAAGTTCAAGGCGGCTTAATATTATACTTTTACAAGACCAAACTCTAGCTAGCAGTCTGTGGCAACCACAGATTTTTTATCGTTAGTTCTCCGCCACATGTGTGAAGGGAGGTGAGAAGGTCATTGACCGGATCTGGGCATATCAGGGCAAACTGAATGAACAGGTGGGAATGTGATCTGGGCTTTTCAAATTTCGTCCATCTGCATGCTCTTTCGAACGAACATGAGGATGTTGTACAGATTGCTGTTCTCCGTAATAATTAAAAAAAGGGGGAACTCAGGCAGAACAATATTCAAGCCACAAGCCGGCCATCCAACAGCAAGCACATTTTCCAAAATTACGAAAATAAGTACCTCCGTCTCAAATGAAAACCGATTTGATCATCTGTTTTGCACCATCATCGATTGTATTAAAAGTTGTAAATCTTCATTCTATCTCTGCAAGTTTCTCTATAACCAAATTGAGTACAGATTAGAGGCCTGTGGAGGTCGAGTTCAATCCAGAACAAGAGAGGCATATCCCAGAAAGCCCAGCTTTTTCGATTTTCACTCAGTCGATCTGACAGTGACAAGCGAAAGGAACCGGAGCCAATCTGAGATCTAGGAGCACATATATATCAAGGATGCCACGTGGAACTTGATGGAACGCAAAGCGGCAAAAATCTCAATCCCCTCCAAGCTGTTACAAGTCCAACTTTTACGGTGTCTGCGTTCGAGGTACAGAAATTCGCCAAGGATTGCCACCCCAATATTGAGGACCGATTCGTACACAGACTAGTACTCCAATAGCTAACCGCGCCACATCGAAAACATAATACGTTTTTCGGGGTCCAATGGAAAACGCAATTGCCGAAACCACCCAAAGTGACCACGACGCTGATATATAATTCTCAAAACTAAGAACAAATAAGTCACAAATTATGGGTAAGGAGACACAGACACAAACCTGTGTTTCTGTAACAGCGGCTTTGATGTCCACGAAGAAAAGTCGACCAGAATCATGAACGGAGCAACATTCAAAAAGAAATGATCCCCGTCAAACGGAGTGCTGAGTCCGGCCGTAACCAGTGTCCGTACCCACACGACTAATACCGGGGCAGCGAGAGGAAGGAGCCAAGTCATCAAGAGCAATAAATGAGCCTTATGGTGGCTATTGTTTATCAGATGCTTGTTCCGGGACGGCTGTTCACTGCCTCCACGGCTCCCAGAAGGGGATTCGTCTAGACGACTGAGCAACGGGATGGCTGTACTAACTTGTGTAGCAGGCTCTGGCGATGCAAAACGGTCCGAAGCGCAAGACTGCAGGTGTATGAGCCAGCAGCATAAATACGCGACCTGCCAGGGAACCAAGAAGAATATTAATGCGAAAATGAAGCATATCGAGAGGAGGGTGCTTCTTCGCGCGCTAACGATTTCTTCTCGCTGTCTGTAATACATTTTATCAGTTTAATTTCCAAAACCTAATGAATTCTCCGAACCTTGCCGAGAATAGGTAACTAATCTTCCCTATTGGCCACATCAAGACAACTAAGACCATCCATGATACGCATACCAATCCAGAAGCAATCAGGAGAAGCAAAGGTGCTATCGGTGCATATAGCCATTCACCCTTCATCCCTATGAAGAGATAATCCGGGAGGGGCAGAAGCGAAAGCAAATATGAAGCCAGCAAAAGTTTGAGCATCCTTCGTCGAGCAAACTCGGTGAGGGAACGGCTAACAGGAGGCACACACGCTGACCGGACGATGAGGATCAAAAATCTTCCAAAACAATTGCTCAACCTGAAGGAAAAAAAAAAGAAAACTCACGGATAGCATTATTCTCTCCAGAGCTCCAAGCATCAAAAACGATGAGCGACACGATGCCAACCGCCCAGCACACGATCGTTGTGAAATATCGTGTAGGCCATCGTCCCAGAGTGGCTGTCCAGTCAATCAGAAGATCGAAGCCTCGGAGCTGCATAGAGCATCCATTGATGACAGAGTAGATCACGAGCTCAAAACCTTCCCTGCTTCCAGAATTGGGATATGCATAAGGGGCCGAGCCGTGGGTGTGGAGAAGAATTCGATGGGGTGGTTTTGTTGTGAAAGGGAAATAATGGGTCTCCGAGGGGTGCGAGGTGTGCACTAGCAAAGGTGCAAGAAATGGTTCTAAACAAATAAATGCATCCATGACAGAGCAAATAAAAAAAAAGAAAAATAAGGCAACGTACGATCTCTGCACAAAGAATCATCCGCCATCAACGGGACAACTCTGTACACCACTAATGCATTCGAGCTCAACTTTGGAAAGCTCACAGACGTCTGGAGTGCGGCTGAATCTGACAGCCTTATTGTTGTACCACCTAAGAGCATTTCTGTGCAAACCGTAACCTGTCAGTGGCAATGGATAAAGATAGAACGAAGAGATTTTACTGGACATAGAGACATCGTTAATTATCTTATTCGCAGAAATAAAACCGCCGACAAGCCATCCGTCGCCTTCCGCCCGCTCTATATTTACGGCTACCCACTGAGCCTCGGAGTTATTTTCCACAATGACGTCTGCCTCAAACACCACGACGCCTTCCGATTCGTCCGTACCCTGCTGAGGAACGGGGAAAACGTTACCAGGTATAGGATTTGGTACGAGTTTATGAACCAGAGGTTGAATAGTGTTACACCTCAAAGCGGTTATCGAACCAAAGCATCGCGTAACTGATATTCGTAATGATTTTGGGTTTTGAGGTGATACAGGGGGCACAGATCCTTGAGAGACGAAGAGTATAAATCGACCTCTGTGTGTGGAAACAGGAAGCAGATGCGTTTGAGACCGTCGCGGCTGCGTCAAAACGAGACGCTGGCCAGGGGGAACTACGTTGACACTGTCTTCAGAAGGCGGAAAACTACCAGATACACCCATTTCTTCTGCTGGAGGCAAGGTGTGCCCGTCTCTCAACCATTTGTCAAGTATGACTTCGCGTTCAGTTGTTGAGGTAGCTATAGAAAGCTCCATTGCAGCTCGAGCCACGCGCCATCGTACCTGATGACACCAGACCATTTCCCGATGACCAACGCCAGTCCAAGCACCCTCAAGGGCAGAAGAAAAAACCGTCCTTCGATACGGCACACCTAAACCTTCAATTGACAGAGGTAATACACACGATTCAGAAGGAATCATCGTGTCCATCGCGCCTCCACAAAGAGACAAAATTGGCGTCGAATCTTGGAGCAATAGTTCTCGGTTTCTGGCGTAAATCTCGTCGACTCGCTGATCAAAGCGAGCAGGAGGCAGGGTATGTGGAGTGGACATAGTGACTATAGCCGCAATATCTTTTGATGGCAAAAGAGAGGTGGCGACGATACCACCCATAGAATGACCCATGATAATGATGGTTGTATTTGTTGGATATAGTGAAAGAATGTATGCTATTGCACGAGCACAATACTCAGTCTGTGCCTGCAGAGTTGGTCCATGGAATGCAGAAAGATCTTCATTGAAGTCCGCTAGGGTCCTAAAAATCAGCTCTCTTTATCCCCCGTACGAAAGGTCGCTCAGATGCTAACCCGCAAAGAAGTCCAGCGCTTTCATATTTCGTGACCAGGTTTCGTAAGCCGGTACGTTTGGTTTGGAGTAATATTGTCTAGTAGCAGATGAAGCAATAGATCGTACTTGTCCCGAGGAGCCTGCATTTCCAGGTATGAAAAGGACTGGCGTTCCGCCATGAAGCTGACATTATTTCAATTGGAGTTCTAAAATGTGAGAGTATGAAGACGTACTTCACGTTCCCATTGGTCTTCTCTGTACAAAACCAAAGAATATCGCTCCGCTAAAGGTGTCCAAGTGCTGTTAAATTGTGTTTGCGTAATGTAAAGAGGATTCATGTATGACATTCGGCATCCTTGAGGCGAAAGATTTTCCGCAACGTCTTGGCTGGCATAGAGGAAAAGTAGGACCGCAGCTACAGAAATTACTCCTTGGAAACAAGTTATAAGACTGAACATGCATGGAAGGAGTAAAGCACGTTGACGCTTGATTGCCAATCAAATGCGTAACAAGCGTCTCTACAAATGGTGACGAGCTCAAAAGCAATGTCTTCGAACACTTCCACATCACACAAAGTTGAGAGTTATTATGTTTTTACGCTTTTATTTCATCACAGAAGACCATGCAAAAAGAAAATCAAATACTATGTAGTATGTAGCCATAATAATTGTAGTTATTGGACGTCAAGTACGGATATGAGGAGTGCGAACGCGAAATCGACGTGGGTGTAGAGGAGGTAGGACAGCATTCCGGATGAAAAGCATGATGGGGAGATGGATGCAAGAGCGATATAACACAGGGAATACAATTTGATCAATAACAAACCGATTTAATCATCAGTAGGTGCATCAGCAACCTCATCCTTGTCTGCAGGTTTGTCGGCTGAATCAAAATTTTAGTTATTGAAGGCTATGACAGATCCAATATTGCCAACTCACCAGAGTCCTGCATATCCGAAGTCCAAAGAGTGAGGTTGTCCCTGAGCAGTTGCATGATGAGAGTAGAATCCTTGTAACTCTCTTCTGAGAGGGTGTCAAGCTCAGCAATAGCATCATCGAACGCCTGCTTGGCAAGATGACATGCACGGTCAGGGCTGTTGAGGATCTCGTAGTAAAACACGGAGAAGTTCAATGCAAGACCGAGACGAATAGGGTGCGTGGGAGGGAGTTCAGTTACAGCAACGTCAGAGGCGGCCTTGTATGCCTCAAGAGACTTGTCGGCACTCTCTTTCCGCTTGTCGCCGGTGGCGAATTCAGCGAGATAACGATGATAGTCTCCCATCCTGCAAAGCTATAAACATACGAAAGAATATATATAAAGAAAAGACATACATCTTGTGGTAGAAAACTTTCGACTCTCCCGAAGCGGCGGAGGGAATAAGGTGTTTATCGAGAACATCGAGGATATCCTCGCAGATCTTTGCGAGCTCTGTCTCGATTTTCTCCCGGTAGCCCTTAATCATGGACACCTGAGCCTCATTGCCCTTGGATTCTTCCTTCTGCTCGATTGACGAGACGATTCGCCAGGAAGCACGACGAGCACCGATAACGTTCTTGTACGCTACAGAAAGTAGATTCCTCTCTTCAACGGTGAGCTCTTCGTCTGTCGAAGCGACACGCTTCATGTTCTCGACCATTTCTAGAAAAAGGCAAACAATGAGTACTAGAAACCAAAGATAAGCGCGATAGGAGAAAAGAAACACACCCTCATAGCGCTCAGCTTGTTCAGCGAGCTTGGCGAGGTAGACGGAGTCTTCACGAGATTCAGGCATCTGCGGTGGTAGCATCAGACATTGTAGAAAGCTGACCGACGCGTAAAGATGGTGCGCGTCACTTACAGTGAAAGATAAAGTTATCTAGACAGCGAGTTGGTCAGTCCTAGAGTAATACGACAGTGCAGAGCGCGATAACTCACAAGATTGAGAAGTGTTGGTTGTTGGATACGACGAGGAGATGATGGGGGTTTTTGAAAGAAACGCAGTCGTCTAAAAGATAGGCTGGGTTTAGGGCATTTTATCATCGCCTTAGGTAATAACCTGGGCAAAGGGTTATCGCGTGGTTTGTTCTTTTCTATTTAGAACTTTCCTTTTTTGTCACATAATTATGCTCCATGTCAGTCCAACGCGACGACATACAACTTTTCTGGGCTGCTTGTCCGGATCGTTGTTTTCATTAAAATACAGCTACAATACCGGTGCTGCTGATCCGTCATGTCTTCCACTAGCAATCCTAGTACTGCTAGTCGCTGTATTGACATCCATTTATTGCTGAGCTGACAGAAAATAATATGTGAATGGCGTCAGTATTGTCGTCCACTGCTCTAAGATTGAAGGCCAAAAATCCAAACAGTGATTGTTTGCTTGCCATACTTAGCATTGCTAAGACTGATAACGCCGTGGTTGCATGAATGCAGCTAACTGGGGCATATTGTCTCGTTCAACATCTCAACTGCAATCAACTATCATGGCGCTGGGACAGAGATATACTATGTGTGATCAAGTGGAATATCATTGCTGTTAATTGAACAAAGACCTCAAGACCCTTAAATCTATCTGTTCGTGGACTGAAAGTGTGTGTGATGTCTGGCTACTAAGAACAGCTACGGCTACAGTAGGCCAATGCTCATAGGTAACAGCAATTTTGCTGATAGGATTCCGGCAGGTTCGGTGAACAGCATGCGTGAGAACTTTTCTGCTCTTCCGTCAGCTTCCTCTCCATCGTTGGGCATTGCTGGAGATGTCATCCGCATCACAAGCTGCAACTCCTGTAGTTAGAGCAGCACCGGCTGCAGGGGATCAAGGGGCCCAAGAGGAACAATCTCCGTTCAAAAAGTTTCTTGGAATCGCTCAGGCAAGTACGTATATGACAATTGTATGTCTTCTCTGACCTTTGTGTTTTCTAGCAACTCTTGTTAGTATGGCTTGTGTCGCAAATGGGTATGACCACCCTCACAATCTGTGGATGTCCAAAATTGACCTTGTAAAACGTAGTCACCAAATATTTTGCACCTAAAGCAACTCCCCCCGCTGTTCAGACTACTACCGGTCCTCCGGCAGCGGGCGGTACTCCTAGTCCAAACGCTGTGAATCCATGGCTTTTACCTCCAACCCAAGCTACGCCAGGATGGCCGCTTGGCGCCTTGCTCGATATGCATGTTTACCTCTCGACTTCACCTAACGGCGATGTGTTCTCAAGGCAATGGACTTCAGGATATCGGAAAGATAGAGACGAAGGTTTACCGAATTTCATTTGGAAGAATATCACATACGGGGACTACACAGATAGTAGGGTGGTTGAATATGATATTGTGTTTCCCGAGGTATGAAGGAACAACCTTCGATGTGGATTTGTGATCTGAATAATGCACTAGACTGTGTTGCGAAACGGGAGTTTGTGGGCAGACATCTTCTTAACAAAGGAAGGCACCAGTCCCGACCCACAAAATGAAAGTTTCAACCCCGAACATATCCACCATATTCGCAAACGTGGGTCGCTACTATCTTTCCCTAAACAAAGTACTGACTAACTCGAACATGTCGAAATTAGTTCTGACACCTTTCATAGCAAGACCTAAGATACGGAAAGAAAAGAATCTTCTGAGTGGCAACAACGAGGGAGAAGTCGAAGAGGAACCGGAGGTATTTCTTTGACCCTTTATCTTCATGCATTGTGTTTAGGTATCTGTCTGTAGGAAGCTGACGTGATTATGCCGCATTGGCATAGGGTACGCAACCTCAACCTAACTTGCCTGCCTCTTAGCTAATCGTGGAGTGTAGAACATAACCCTTGCTCTAGTTACCGACAGCGCAGCGGTCCCATACGCTCAACTTCCTCCACCTCTGCTTGAACGTAATTTAGTTTTTCATTTCAGTCGTTCATTATCGCTCAAACTTTTCCTCCAGACGTCCATCTCATACCCAACCGACGTGATTCGACAGGTACTAAAGGCGTCTACAAACCCATCATTTTCCCCAACGAGTTCTGGCACCTTCGATCCCATTATGTCGAACTTAACTCCTCAACCCCCTCTATGCCTATACAAATCACATTCCAGCCAATGTCATACATGAAATTTCAGATTTTCGCATCCATGACACACGGATTCAAAGAAGCTGCAAAACAGCAGGGTGCAGGTGCTAGTGCGGAGCTGGACGAAATCAAACGGATGTTGATTGAGACAAATCCGTGGTTCCTTGGATTGACCGGTTTGGTCAGTGTGCTGCATATGCTGTAAGGATTGAGTAAAAGTCAACATGTTGAGAATGCTTACTGAGGACGTAGATTTGAGATGTTAGCGTTCAAGTCAGACGTATCGCACTGGCGACAAAAGAAGGAAATGGTTGGAGTTTCCGTCAGGTTGGTGGCCTCTCGCTTTGTACTTGACTGTCACTCAAATCTTCATTCATAGAACTGTACGTACTTACCAATGTTTGTCAAAGTGTTATCCCTTGACAGTATTTCAGATCGTCACAAATGTCTTCGTACAAATAGTGATTCTGCTCTATCTCATCGATAACAACGAAAACACCAGTTGGATGATTTTGTTCGGGTCCGGGATGGGAGTTATCATTGAAGCCTGGAAGGTGAGAATTCGGATTCAAGAGTCCTTTCTCGCGCGTACTAAAATATCGTATCAGATAACCAAGGCTGTAGATATCTCCATCATCGCAGCTCCAGGATCTTGGTTCCCGTACAAACTGGATATAAGAGGTCCCTGAACTTTCCTTCTATTGTCCCAGCATTCATTCTGATTACATGTGTGTAGACAAACACGTATTGAGCGAAGACGAAAAGAAAACTCAAGAGTACGTTTACGTTTGTCTTCTCCTCGCCTATTTTGACCACAATTCCAATGTAGGTATGATCAACTAGCATTCCGCTACGTATCATATGTCGCCATTCCTACACTTGCTGCCTATACCATCTACTCCCTTATGTACGAGTCACATCGGGGCTGGTACAGCTTTATCATTGGAACGTTGACATCGTTTGTCTACATGTTTGGATTTGTGAGTTCTGCCGGCTCCTTCCTCTATCTTCTTGCACCTAAACATGCACATGGACAGGCGCAACTGGTACCGCAATTGATCATCAACTATAAGCTCAAAGTAAGTTAAATCGGAACATGGATCAATGATCGTATCGATATGACCTCCAACCTTTCCCTCCAGAGCGTGGCCCATATGCCAATGAAAGCAATGATTTACAAAACACTTTCCACTGTTGTCGACGATTTCTTTGCGTATGGTTTGCTTTCCATTTGAGAAGAATAATGTCACCTTATTTTTCCAATACACAGATTTTGCATCAAGATGCCTTTTCTCCATCGTTTAGCATGCTTCCGTGACGACGTCGTATTCTTAATCTTTCTGTATCAGGTAAGTCATCCTCAAAAAAAAAATAATACAATCTGCTGTACATGATCATTGATTTTCCCTGTTTACAGCGCTGGATCTACCGAATCGATCCCAAACGTGTCAACGAATACGGACAAGTGTTGTCGGGGGATGCGCAGGCGATCGAAGGAGAGAGTCCGGATAAGGAAAGTAAGAAGAAGAGGTGATATCTGCTTTGAATATAGTATATCTGCTCGCATGTTGCGGACTGAAGCTCCCGCACTGGCTTAATAACATTAGACGTTAACCCCGCCTTATTGTTGTACTATGCATACTTCACTCCCCGACAACATATGTACAACCTTGTTCTCCTATCCAAACCTCGTGGATTCGATCGGCATTCACATCAATTCGCGAGCCGGAACCAAAGGTCTCCTTCATGGGGTTGGTATCCTTAGGGTAGGTTATGATGAACTCCCCTTGTAAGATCAAATGTGTAGTACGAGTAGCATGGGAATGGGGAGGATAATGTGCGTTTCTAAAGTTGAAGGAGGTCAGAAATGTACTCAGTTGTGGGGCACGATGATTGACTTCAAGTTAGGACTTACGGACGGTCAGTCCATGTAAATACGTTTTGAAAGCCCCATGCTTGAACGTTAGCTTCAGCTTGAGATTGGGATAACATTGGTTTCGATTAATTCTTGGCTGAAGGAAGTTCGGAGATGTAAGTAAAAAGGTGGATTCGGCCTTATTGAGAATTCCGAGTCAGAATTGACTGGATGACGTCACGGAACTACATAAGGTTGCAGCAATATTTGCTATGGAAATTTCAAATGAGTACATCTGATATATGATTGTTCACCTGTGGACCGGTCATGGAAAAGGGTGGAAATCAATCTTACTTATTACTCAGAGCAAATTCAAGAAGACATATTAGACTCTATTTACTTCCACCTAATAAACAAAGCGTTCAAGTCGGACTAAAAGTACGTACGTTGGTAGTCAATTAGGGCATGATACGATTATCCCATTCTCACCCGTCGAAGATAATCAAGCCCATAAAGATCCGACTCGTGCTTGTACATGTTCCTCGAACGGTTGATAAATGACACTGCGACAAGTTGATCCTAACTCGCTCTCTTGGGAAAACAACGCTTAAGGCCTTTTGCACAAGCCCGAGCCGCTCTGAGGTATGTAAGATGTGAGATATCGATGACAGCCTGAGGTGGCAGCAGGTGACCATCTCATGAATCTGCATTTTGTAATGGAGTACATACCCACTCCAAAAATCTGAGATGTCAATTTCGTAGTTGTACTTACTATCATTGGAAGGCAAGTATAGATGCATGAAGGATAAATGGGATAAAAGTCGAGCTTGGCGTTTTGCGCACGCTAAATTCATTTGCAAGTAGAAAAGTCAACGTTGAGGGAAGGAGGGAGATTGAGTGCAATTTCCTAGTATCTGTGAGCACGTTCAACCAAGAGATTCATAATTCGTGCTTCTGAGGATCTTGCCTATTACCGTTACGACTCCAAGGAATTGACTGGGTATATTCACAGAAGCCCTAAGCGTAAGCTGGTACAAGACAAGTTAATAGGCAGTGTAGATTAGTAGACGAACGGGAAGCAGGAAATACATCGTGCCTAGCAAGCGGCAGTAGAGGGAAAAGATCAGGGTCCAAATTTTTGGTGGGAGCGTCCACATATTCACTGCGGCCTTCAAATCAATAATCCCTTCGTTGTTCGAGCTCTGCGACTTACATATTTTTTGCTGTGTAATATTCCATCATCAATACAGAGACCAAAGCCTGCGCGGAGATAATGAAGCAGCGGGAAGTTCAGCACAAGCTTTGGGCTTCTGTGACAAAGAATATTCTGGGTAAGGACACGCAGTGCTGCCGAAACTCCGGCCCGGAATGACCGATTATCCGCGTTGGTCAAAGTTTGCTTCAACGTTGCCTGTCCGTTTTCTTGCAATCAACATAGTAGAAACATGACAGTGGTACAATCTGAATGGACTGTAAAAAAATCAGACAATGAAACAGTGCTTATTAGCTACATCAACGCTACTACTCATCGTTCTCTCACTGACATCAGTCACACGGATCTATCCATTTCTAACTTCATCTTGGACCAAATGCTCTACTACCTTGTTTGTTAGATTTTTCTGAAAGTTACCTACTCTCTCTCTCTCTCTCCTCGACTCTCTGGGCTCAAATTTGGCCCTAGCGCACCACTGCACCAGCCTGGATCTTCACTATTTCCACCAAAACATTCTGATAATACGGATTTACGGGTCAGATACTCCTATATTCATAATTTCGATTATATACAATCGAATTGAGGACGGTAATGGCTAACCCAAGCCGACCAGAGCCAATGAATGCGACGACGCACCATCCAAAGGTCAACGTCTCGCTGACATTGGCTGAGCCTTATTTTGTCGCCGGAGACTATATCAGTGGAAAGATGGAGATGGATTGCAAGGCAGATAAAGGGCTGGGTATCGGTGTGATAGTGATAGAACTCTTCGCTACTCAAGGTACGTAGAATTCTACAACCACAAAGTCCGTCGACAAGCATATAATCTCCTATCATTCTACTAGAATTGACTTCAAGAGATCATTCAGCTCGATCTACATTTATACATGCTCGTAGACTTTTCCAGGGTCCTGGGCTTCCACCTTCGAACGCCGTACAAGCTCATCCTTTGCCTGGTGATCCTCCGCTACCACTTCACTACCACCAAGCCAAGCGGGGTCACTCAACTTTCCTATTCCGTCTTCCCCTTCCAGCAACTTCACCGTCATCCATATCTTTCGGTTCTGGTCTTGCTTCTGTCAACTATGAGGTCCGAGCAAGCGTAGGAGTATCCTGGAAGGGTGAACGGCAGCTCGTGACGAACAAGAAGGATGCTGACGTTGTTGAAGCTTATGACGAAGAAAGAATTGGACAGGAGGAGCCGGAAGTCACTGTCGTTGGAGAGAACGGAAAGATTTGGTGTCAGGCTAGGCTGATTGGCGGTATACTCATTGCTGGCGAAAGTGCTTGTATCGAACTGCAAGTCAAAAATCATTCTGCAAAAAAGGTAACCTCAAGCTCAACAGATAGATTCTTTCTTACTCTTTCGTCATCATAGAACACTGGTCTATCTATCTCGCTCAATCGCTCACTTCATCTACCAAACTTACCCGCAGATGAAAGACCGCTGCAGATAAGCGACACAGTCACGACGATTCCATTTCGCGGGCCAGAATACATAATACCTCCAGGCGTAGAAGGAGTCGCCAGTTTAGTCTTTGATGTGCCGAAGCGCACGAAAGGTGTCAGGGGTGGGTTACTTCTCGGTGATGAAAGTGAGGCATTAGGGAAGAACGCTAAAGGCCCAAGAACAACACAGGGATTATTCGAGGTCAATTGTGTCATTGATGTTAAAATGATCATGGGCTTTGGAAAGTTCGTGTTTTCGTTCTCGATGCACGAGAAAACAGCTCATATATATGCATTTCAGTAAAGACATTCTCGTCGAAATACCCGTTATAGTTGTTCATCCTAGTGCGCTTCCTGAGTTACCGCCACCAGAGCAATATCCGGGATATCTGTATCATGAGCAGCAACAAATACATCCAGCTGCTCAAGTTCCGTACATGGCTCAATCACCGTCAGCGCCGTTCCCTTCTCAATCAACGTATCTCTTAGACCAAGCTCAAGCTCAAGCTGCATACGTTTCATATCCTGCTTTGCCCATGAGCCCAGGACCTCCCGGCCCCGTTCTAGCTACTGGCGCATATGTTGACCCCAATCAGAATCTAGTCTGGTTGCCACCTCCAATCCCGTTCGTTCCCACTGCTTCTCCTCAGCCATATCAACAACCGTATCTTTATCCTCCTACATCACTCGATTCACATACTCAGTATTCAATGAGTCCGGAAGCTTCTGTGCCTTATAGTCATTACGGTGCTGTCTCGTTACCTTCTCCACCTCGACCATCTAGTGCAGGACCTCGACCTCTTTCGTCGTCTACAGCTACAACGACAGCAGCATTGCTGTCGCCTCCATTACCCGGACTACCCGGGCTTCCTACGCTTTCTAGCCAGGATTTAGCATACATGTATGGTTCCCACTCTGTAGGACTGACGTCTGCGCAACAGATGCTTTCGCCAACACATACTGAGCTTCGGCGATACGGCAGTGACACCGGTCTCGGGAAGGCACCTGGTGATTCTGACGTGAATGGAGAAGAGGGTACGGGACAACGCGCATCTCGCATTGCGCAGACTTTACGCGTCGCTTCACAAGCAAAGGGAAGGGGACGGTCTGCGTCACCTGTTGGTGGACGGAGATATCCCTCCTTTAACGGTATCGGCGATCAGATTACTAGTACTGCTGGAATTCCTCATCCAGCACTTGCCCCATTGCCGCCGCTAGAGTTAGATTTTGAGGCAAACACACTACCTACTCCGCTTCATTCACCTCGTCCTGTCCTGTCCCCGAAACGCTCTTTCACCAAAGTAACGGAAGTGTCGAATGGAGGTGGGATGATTAGTAAGAGTGTGCCGAAGAGCGAGAGAGTAGAAGAGCTGGAAAGGATGGCGGATGAAGTTGGGACTAGGACGAAAGATCTGAGTGGCGATTTACCTTCACCTGCTGAGAAGAGAATAGATGTTGATGTAGATAAACCGCCGCCGGTACCATCAATGTCGGATAAAGCTAGGTTCCTGTCGTCAAAGCCGAGAGTAGATGATTATTTCTCTATCGTACCAGCTCCGAACCGATCCGCACTTGACGCTTCTGGTACCATGGATAAAAGCCATACCAATCGCAACCTTCCTGCTCCGTCCTCATCCTTGAAGCATCATGCTTACCGTTCTCGATCTCATACTCCCCCTACACCAGCTACACCGACCCTGATCGCTGTTGCCACACCCAGAAAATCTATGGCGAATGGATATCTTCAAGGATATTCTACAAAAGCCGTGAAAGCCGGGAACGGAAAGGGTAAGACTGGCACTGACAAAAGTCTAGTTGGACTTGGACTCGGTGTTAAAGGCCGTGCTGAAAGCGGGTTGGATGTACTTGAACGAAAGCTTCTGGCGGAGGTTGGGACACGCAAGGTCGTGGATGATAAAAGGCCAGATGTTCGAAGTGTCTTGGGAAGTGCTAGTAATTCTGGTTCTGGTCCTGGGTCTGGGGTAGGCGCAGAGAAGACTGAGAAACCTAGCCCTATCGAGATTCCTCGAAGGGACTCTGATCGTGATCCTTTAAACGATTCCGCTATTTCTAGTTTAACGTTGCCAGATTGCGGTGACATCGGGCCTGCCTTCGTCAATGCGAATGTTCATACCGACAATGTACTGGAGTCGACAGTGGCGATGGACCTTGAGGAAAGATTACAAGGGATTGGTAATGTAGAGCTGGACAGGGATAGGGACTCGGATGAAAAAACACACAAAGGGGGGCTGAGTAAAAAGGGAAAAAAGAAGAAGAATTCGTCAAGAGGAACTTTGAAGGGTGGTCAGGAAGGCAAAGAAGTTGAAGATGAGATCGAGGTGAGAGAGGAGAGGAAGAAGGACAAGGACAAGGACAAGAAGGTCGGAAAGAAGAAGGGCAAAGACCGTACTAGTGCTTCAAAGGGACGAGTTGCTGCTTGGCTAGGTGCTGTAGAGGCTGAACCACCTTTGGACGACGTCATCTCTCCTAGTCCCAGCCCGCAACCATCCAGAATACCTGAACTGCCTCCTGATGTCGAGCCTGCGAATGAACCGTTTTCAGATGCACCAAGTGAAACTGAAGCCAAGGGCAAGGAATTATCCAAAACCACAGATGCCGCTGATTCATCGCACAATCCTGATCCTCGCTCTTCTGGATTCGTGCCTATCGGGACTCTCAAGCGTGACATATATCAACGCACCCTTGTTCCTAAAGACTCGCCATTGGCTAGCACAAATCCTTCAGAAGATGCCAGGCGTATCACGGATATCTGGAACCATCGTGATGCTGTGAAACACGCTGGTGTCGGTCCTTCGCCAACAATCGATAAAACCATCGATGCCAGGGAAAAAAATCCGTGGCAAAGCGTAGTTGGAAAGGGGAGATTAGCTGTGCTTCCTGCTAAACCTTCTGATCCTGAAGTGAAGTACGATGTGAAATCAGCGCGAGGGGGCAGAGGTGGCCGAGTTACTGCCGCAGCAGCGATCTGGGCCTCTGGTGCTGCTAACACAAAGCCTGTAGCGACTTCACCATCATCTTCTTCGAGAAAAACAAGCAAACCACCCGGGAAGTTATTCTCACCTTTGTCCGGGCCAAAATTTCCAGTGTCCGCATCCAGCTCTTCATCTACAACCTCAGGAAATGGTATCAATGGTCGACATGTCACAACAGGACGAGCAAACGTCGGGGTCGGTGTCAAAGTAGCGTCTGCGCCTGTTCCTGCGGTCATCTCATCATCTCATGCCAAACCCACTTTGTCTACGACCGCGTCTCTAGCTCGGCCAACCACCGCTGCTTCATCGAAAGTATCGCCGATCAATGTCCCGTCGACTATTAGTGAATTTCCTTCTGAAATCCACGTCGGGAGTAAATCTTCTGCTTCGGTTAGCAATGCAAAGGTGGGAAAGACAGGTTTAGGCTTGGGTGCAGGAAAAGCTGCAAACAACCTCCGGGCTGTCACGAACTCTGGGTTGAAAAATACGCCTGGTTTGACTGCAGGGGAACATTTAGCTTTTGGACAGGCTAGACTGAGGGATCTTATTAAGAAATACCAGGGGTGAATGGATTGCATGCGTATATTTCATTTGGTCAATATTTATTCTCATTTCATTTGCTTTCGTTGTTTACTTTTCCTCGATCTTCTGCCATGATTATAATGACCAACAACTGTTCATGATATAGCACATTTGAACAATGACTTATTAACTTGCGATTTCCAGCAGCATATATATATTAACGAATGTACCTGTGTCTAATTCTCTTTGAATGCTCATGTTTGTATTATAGCTTAACACACACAAATTGATCATACTTATGATTCTTCGAGTATGCTATTATAGTACAGATTGAAATTGAAAGTTGTATTTACTCCTGATTTTCAAAGGCAAAGGGATCGAATGCAAGTGAGAATCAAAGTGAAAGAAACGAGAACAGGGAAATGCATACGTATAAAATATATGTATTGTTATCCGACACAGTGGGACTGTAGATGGTGGAGAAAAGATTGAGACTGGTAAGAGCAATGATTGACTTTGGATATGCAGAGAGTGATTGTGAGGCATGGGTGTGACGAGCAAGAACGAAAAATGGGAGCAGGAATAAAGCATGGGAGGCAGAGGAAGAAATTGATGTTAAACGAAGAGGGAGGTTAAGAAGAAGTAAAGTATCGCGAAAAGTGTTGAAACGAATTAGTGAACTAAAGCACTCTTGTCAAGAAAATGATAGTTAGAATGACTAGGTTGGAGCGTAAAGCAAAAACTATTCAGGTGTATCACGTATCGTATCATGAGCAAATAATAGATATATAAGAAGAATTGATGTATATTTTGCAGAGAGCAGCAAGAGTTAATGCAAACACGAAACAAACATGGCGATAGACAGAGACAACAAAAGAAACACAATTCTTGGAAGACAACAAATAGATAATCGAGGAAACGGAAGTGGGTCATGATGCCGCAAGGTTATAAAAACAGTCAAGGGATGGGGGGATTGAGCAATATGCAGAGAAAGAATACAGATATGTGGCAAGATGGAGCGTGCAACGGAGATAGATTGCAAAAAAAAACTTGATAGTGATCAAACCTAAGCAGGATAAGATAGAGATGTTCGTGTCATAACAGGGAGGCAACGGCAGGTGGCGCAGAGGTATCGCGTGCGGTGGATGTCCAATCTGTCTCCCATGCATCACGAAATGATATGCAAGGTATAAGTTCAGTGTTGAAATATGCATCCGTCTAAAAATTTTGATTCTGATTAGGATTCGGGCCCTGGTGCTGCATTGGCAACTGAGGATGATCTAAATGACCACTGTCGAAAGGAGCGAAGGACGTGTTAAGATCTCCTTGAACATCCTCATAAACATCAGACGCCGTCAAGCGATATCCCACTCCGGGACCAGCACCTCCTTGGAAAGAATTGGAGGTTCCAAACATCAGGTTCGAACCAGATCCTGCAGGAACTCTGTTATATGATGAAGAGGAAAAGTTGCCAAAGGTCATGTTTGGATTCGTCGCGGCAGCGTTTCCCGAGAAGCGAGGTGGAGGAGGAGAAATCATAAATTCGTGTGTATGCGCAGGCCGATGGTTGACGGAATGATGGTGTGGTACAGGCGAAAGGGCCTGTGCACCACCATAGGTGTACCTGTCTCCTCGCTCCCTATCACCGTCGCGTCCGAAATGCTGTTGCTGAAATCCTGGTCCAAATCCGTTCGCACTAGTTGGAGTACGAATGCCAAGCGGATTTTTGCTGTATGACAGACGAATGCCACCGCCCTTGACAAGACCATTGAGCGTGTTTCCGTAGAGATCATTGATAGTTTTGGTTGCCGCATTCACGTCTTCAAACTGAAAGCGCATCAGTCACTTGTACCCAGTAACAGATACAACAGCACATTACCTCTACAAAGCACATAGGCCCAGTATTTTTCTGCTTGAATGATAGTCTCTTGTATCCAGGTCTCGTTCGGAACAGGTCCCTCAAGCTTTCTTCTAATAGATCAGGCGGGTATCCCAAAGGCGGAGGCGAAATGGGTAGATTCCCCACATAGAGCGTATTGATCGGGGGATTCTGGTCTACACCAGAAACGAGCCCGGGAAGGGCAGAGGAAAGCATTGAAGAAAGATGAGAAACATTGATGTTCGATGCTGAATTTTGAGCTACGAAGCTTGAAGCTGTGGTGTGCTGAAGAGGCGCTGGAGCATTGCGCATGCCAGAAGAGGAGGAAGAAGATGATATAGCAGCCGACGCTGAAACTCCACTTGCACCTCCTGCAGACAGTGCAGAGACACTGGTACCACTGCCACTGGAGGGCGATGGCAATTGAGGGGAAATTTGGCCTTGAGAATGAGCGCCGTTAACCATATTCGTACCTGCACAGCTAGCATTGCCATTCGCGTGATTATTCGTAGCGACGGCCAAGCTCCCTACTGCACGAGCGATCTGCGCCACATCGATCTCCTTCGCAGTGGCATTCGGGTCCTCCAGCTCCATCTCGGGATTCGTATAAACATCCTCGTCGTCCTCACCACCGTTCGTATCTTTGACGGAATGTTTGGAATGCGTCGAACCAGCTGCGACACTAGAAGAACGGGAGGATATCGTATGACCATTGAAAGAAGAATGTGAAGCTTTCGACGAAGCAGAGTTCGGTACGTTGGAACCGGCGGAGGTTTTCGCGAAGTGGTCCCATGGACCAGAAAGTCCATCAGCGTGAGTTAGAGACGAGAGCGCAAGGGGTCTACTTTTCTGAAGAGGTGGAGAAACCAGGCCATTCTGGGACGATGACGCGAATGCTGGGACTGAGTGAAATGCATCGAAAGCTGACCCAGATCTGAGCCGCAAAGGCTGCGTTTCGTCGCGCGCACGACCGTTCTTGGGTTCCAATCGCCGTCTGGCACCTTCCTTGGTACTAATCGGTCCAGATGATTCGTCTCCAGAAGAGAAACCAAAAACCATTGCATCGTAGACCTTGCGTTCTCGTTCGCGATTATCTTCGTCCCAGATTTTCGACAGGGTCCCAGGAACAGCGGTAGTACCTGAAGAGGAAGTGTTGTTTGATGAGACAGCACCGGTGAATCCCATCGCACCAAGGGTCCCTAGTTCTCTCTCCCTGAGACTCATACTTCCAGACCCAAGTTCAGCAGGATGCGCTGGGTTAGAAAGATGTACGTCATATTGAGGAAGTGAAAGATTGGCGGAAAGACCCATGCCATTGCCAGGAGGAAGAGGAGCAGGGGTAGGACCGACGTGACCAACAGAAGCCATAGGGTTGACTGTGCTCCCATTGATAGATCCAACGTTTGTGCCAGCACCACCGTTGGCAGTGACTCCTCGTTTTGTGTGCAAATTCTTCTTAGCCATCTCAGCTTTAAGCACAGCACCTTTCTCGATGTCAACTCGTCGACCCTGTAGCAAGTCTCTGGCCTCCAACGCCTCTTCTCTCGTTCTGAACTTTGCAAAACCAATGATTTGTTTCCGAGGAGGTACCGGGCCGTTGCCAGGAGCTGTGCCTGAAGCGCTAGGGTTAGGAGTAGGGCCAAGGGTTACCCCAGGACCCCCAACACCCGGTACCATACCCCCGAGACCAATACCCAATCCGGGAGGATAATATGAGTCGTCTATCGGAGCCGTGGGCCAACTACTCATAGTACCATCCCTACCCCCATCGACGAGGACTCCGCCTTGATTCATAGTGACAAGGTTGTAAGGATCGTTCATGGCTGCCTGTGCACGTACGATAGAAGCAAGAGATGGATTGAGGGCTGGAAGGCCGGGAGCAGCACCAGTGGAACCAGATACGCCATACGCAGTGTACTCTTTATTTGGAATTTTGAGTGTAGCAGCCTCAAATCCAGAGGAGAAAGTGAACATGTTCTGAAATTCTCGTTCCTAAGTGGGACCGTCAGTTCGACCAATTGTTAGAATAGGACATGAACTGTACAAACCTGCATATCATCCGGAAAACCAACTACAAAAATCGTAGAAATGTCCTCCTGCATATTGTGTGCACTGGTTCCATTGCCAACCCCACTGCCATGACCAGTGCTCATGCCCATCCCAACTATGTTGGCCGCGAGATGAGGCCCATAGGGTGTCTGGGATGACATTGACGCAGGATGCGGATTGACAGCATGCGAAAGAGAATGCGGTTGGGAACCGTGTGGAAGTTTACTAAAGTTTGTGTATGGCTCAGCAAGACCGAATGGCGCAGCGTAATTAGTCCTGTCAGCAAAAGATGGCTGCACATGGGTTTGCGTTGGAGATGAGAGACCATAAGCTTCATGCTGGTAGACTGTAGCTCCTACATCACGAAATATAGGGGTTGTGGACGGCGGCAGCGCGGAAGGTGTCGCATGATGCTTGGAAGGACGAGTTGCATTGGGTAAAGCAGTGAAGGAGGCACGATGGTATCCATTTAAAGCAGACCTTTTGTCCGGCTCAAACTCGGCATACATTCCAAACTGTTCAAGAGGCGAGTCTGGTCTCGGAGGTTGCTGGCGCATTGTTGGCAGCACTGGAGAGCTTTCTGGAGAGGAATTTGGATTGGAAGACGAAGAGAGGTGGTGGTCAGATGTAGAAGAGTCGGAAAGCGAAGACGATGATATTATAGGTTCAGCGTCGAGTTGGTCAAGCAGAGACTTGTTGATGAAGTCCTCGTCGGCCTGCCGCTGACGAGTATGGGAAGCAAGTGATGGATCCAGGTTGAAATTCGATGTTGACGGCAAGGAAAGAGTGTGAGCGCAAATGCGCGTCCGACGCGTGAAATAATGAGTCAGAACTGTCCAAAAGCTCAATAACTGATACAGAACCATGCATTAGTGAAGAATATGCAGAGAGAAGTAATAAGAGCTTACGAGGAATAGCGAAAATTGAGCACGGATAAAATCTTGAAGTTGGGATATGGACGGGAAAAGGAGTATGTGATCGAAGGGGGCGAGATGATGATGGCTTGTAAACAAGGGCTGAAACGGCAGAATTGGATTCCCACGCATTCTGCGCACGGGCCATTACGTACCGGCACCGGCAGTTGCCGGAAAAAGCGGGAGTGGCTCAGTTCAGTGGCCATTGTTCGATGTCGAGCTCGATAAGTGGTGCTTTGTCCAATCTTTTGTCCCCATCTCTGCAATCCAAATATCCCAATACTTTCTTCGATTCCTCCCTATTCCAGCCACCATTATCGTTCCTTTCTTCTTTGTAATCTATGGAATTTCTTGCATTGTCCTCCACAGTTGTTTATTGTCTCGATGTCGTATGCAGATGCATGCACATGAATTTATTGAGTGAGAGAAAGGTAGCAAAAAAGCTGACCTGGTCGTCTGCTGTAAGAAAATGACTTTAAGGAGTGAAAAAAGTAAAGACAATGTGGTACGCACACGCCATCGCCATCGACGTAGCCATGATAGGCCCGGCTCGGATGCCTGTCAACCACTCCGGTGGTTCTACTGCTACCACACGCGATTTACACGCGAACCGATAATCAGCATTTTTGAAGGTGATAAGCAGAACAAAAATTTGGCTACACAATGTGCAGATGTGCGCTTAATTATGTTCTGTAATCGAGTGCGACGATGCAGAATGCGATTCAATGAAGTCAATTCACAACCAGCACTTGCAGCAGTAGGACGCATGTAGCAGTGGATTTGGATGGTAGTGGCAGCCAAGTCCACGAAGGTCTTGGTTTAATGGTCCACCAAGACATTCAGCTTCTTGGAAATCCGACAGAAAGAAGAGGTTCATATCATGCAGATTCATACTGCATACAGCTAGTAGTACAGCACCACGTACATTTGTATGGGGCTGACTACCCATAGATTCCGGGCCTCGGTGTGGGCAGGAATAGCGATTTCAACCTAATTTCACTCCGAAACACTGACTCGGAGCCGTTGTCAATCCGTATTCTATCACATTCCCTTCATATCCGCCTGCCGTCTCAAAGTCAGTCAAACTTATCGGTCCTCGGACTCTGAAGATGCTTAATAGAACAACCTACTGACCTCTACAAGTACCTACCACTAGTGACGATTCATGCAAACGTCCTAGCTGATGCTACACTCCACCATTTCATACCACTGGTAGAGAGTTTCCATATGCTGATATGCTAGGTAAGTCACAAGTGAAGTAAAAAGAAGACTCGAGATCGCTCAAACAGCTCACTATAACACCACACGTTGACAGCTAGAAATTGATAACGTTCCGTGAAGCAATTCATTCATACACCATATACACCAGTGAAGCAAGGGTGAATATCAAGTAGCAGAAGCTACACCTTTACTTCTGATTAATCGCGAAGATGCGATTCAGGATTGCGCTCGATCCGCGAGTAACGCGTCCGGGTCCAAGAAAAACGCGTAGGAACCAGGTTGATTACGTGTGCGGGAGCATGAAGAATCGACCGCGGCTTTTATTCTACTAGTTGGAGCATATAGTGAAATAGTCTTTGACTTGTAAATCGCCAATGATTCTCGCAATAATCCGCAGACTCTCTGGTCAGACGAGCGAGGTGCATTGGCGTACATTGGCACGCACATAAAGTCAAGGTTAAATTTCTGTGTTGATCTAACAATACCCGAGCAAATACAATTGACCAGTTGAAAGAAGAAAAATAGCGCCGATCTTGTGGTAAAGTTAGGAAAAAGAAATACACGTGCGGCTCCTTTCACTCTTATACTGAGTTACCTAGACCAATTGCTTTACGGAAGAACAATGTATGAACCGTGGACTCGCTGAGTTCTACCGTATTCGTAGCTCCTCTGACGTGGTATAAGTATGGGCGCTCTTGATTTGTGATTGTTGTGGCCCCAGAACAGAGAGTCAACCTTTCATTCTTCCTCCATCATGGATTTCACTCATGGAATCGACTACACACCAGCGACGGTCAAGGCTAGCTCAGTGGCAATAACTTTGGCACAGTTGAAAAGTGTGTTCACTCGAATCAGTATGATTTCTACTCCCCATTTTCGTTTATCCAGAACCTAATCGATAAACTCTAAGAGTACGTTCGACTATATTGGGTGGATTTTACCAACACGCGTCGCTGTCGTGTTATACCCAGAGTATCGTTCATACAACTCATAGAGAAATCCAACCGTCCAGGTGTCAATATCGCCAAAGTCGCCCTTGGACTCGTTGATCTTATCATAGCTGAAGGATTTCAACCAATTGGAGAATTTCTTTACGTACCAGATTTGAGTTCTTTGCGAATATTGCACGGTGTGGGGACAACCCCAATATTTGGAATTCTGGGTCGGTTCGAAGAGAAACAGCCAAAGGGAGATAAGAAAGATGTTGAAGTTGAATTGTGTCCAAGGACCGCGTTGAGTCGGATGATAAGGTATGTCGTGGAAAGTTATCTAGTATGGAGTGTTAAATGAATAGGATCTACAGACAGGTACAAAGCACTTGTTCTGCGGAGTTTCTGGTCGGATTCGAGAGCGAATTCATTCTCCTCACGTCGACTAAACCTGTCGTGCCTTTGCATGTTCACTCGTGGTCTGCATCCGCTGGTATGCTCAATGGTTCAAGGGAAGCAATGATCTTGGAAGATATAGCTGACTCGCTGCAAGACAGTGGGATCAAAATAGAGCTCTTCCACCCGGAAGCTGCACCAGGTAAGATCTATTTAGCATTGTAACATTCCAGAGTCTCATTTGAGCACTAGGTCAATATGAAATAGTGACTGGTCCGCTCTCTCCACTAGAGGCTGCGGATGCTTTGGTCTACACCCGCGAGATCATCGTCAATGTCGCAGCCAAACATGGTGTCCATGCCACCTTTGCTCCACGTCCATTTATGAATAGCCCCGGGACGTCCACCCACGCTCACATCTCTGTGCACGATACCGCTAACCGGGCCCAATGTAAAAAGATTCCCAATGAACTATCTTTGCTCGAAAAAGGCTTCCTAGCAGGAGTGTTAGACCATCTTCCCGCCATCGCTGCCATCACTCTTCCGATTCCAGCATCATACAAGCGAGCAGTCGACGGCACTTGGAGCGGAGGAACATATGTTTCATGGGGAACAGAAAATCGAGAAGCATCAATTCGATTGACGAACGTCGCTTCGCCGAATTCTAGGAGGTATGAGTGTCGGTTTATTGACTCTACGGCCAACCCACATCTGGCTCTTGCTGCAATGCTTGGCGCAGCGATGACCAGAATGAAGATGATAAATGAGGGATCTGATGTCCAGTTGGAAATTCAGGATGCTGGGACTAAACAAGCGGCGATTATGACCGAAGAAGAAAGGAAGGCGAAGGGAATCACAAGACGACTGCCTCTGAGCTCGGAGGAAGCAAGGTCGAATTTGCGTAAAGATCGTGAGTTGTGTGAGGTTCTTGGAACGGAACTTGTCGACGCGTTCTTGTCTGTGAATAAGGTTGGTGATAGCCCGGTATCATATAGGGAAATGACGCTCATGTGCTTGTAGACACTGGAGGATGCTTTGATGCAAGACAAGACCGAAGATGACCAATTAAAGCGATTAGTCGAGTACTACTAAGCTTGACAAGAGTTTACAAAATATCATATAAAATGTTTGTAGTCCGCATCTACCCCTAAAAGGTTGCTAATTTTTGAAAGACAAATGGTTTTCGCTTGGAAGTTCGAGCGCTCACTGCGCGCTTAGTTTCCCAAAATAATCGACATATCCAGAACATTCTCTTTTGATCCAATATCTGACATCATACGCTCAGCGCCATCACTATCTCTACCAGAATATTCGAGAACGGTATGCAACCCTCGTACAGCAGTATAAAAGACTACCCTCACTCGCCCTCCGCCCCATCAATATCATCGCCATCTGAATTCCTATCACTACTCATTACAGCAAACTTCAGTAACTAATGTCTGTCTACTTCTACGAGCCTTCATATTCTTGGGACCGCCTTTTTGACGAGGCATTTCGCTCTCGCTCCTCTCGCCATGGGCAGTCCCATCAAAGCCAGAGTCAATCTCTGACCGACAAACCCGAGATGTCGAGGTTCTTGAAACCCAAGTAAGTTCGCCTTGTGATTCCTTCAGAGATTCTGGTACTCATTTCCTCTAAAAGGATGGATCTACATGAAGATGAAGAGAAGAACCTCGTCACTGCGATGTTTGAATTTCCTGGTGTAAAGAAAGAGGATGTCCAACTAAATATGCACAACGGTCGCTTGACTGTTGCTGCAGAGACGAAGGTATCTCAGGACCGTGAGCAGGATGGATATGCAGTAAGAGAGAGAAGCTTTGGGAAGTTCTCTCGAACTCTGCAACTGCCTCAGGGTGTCAAGGTAAGGTGAACTACGTTTTTGAATTAGTCTCGATTGCTAACATGGTATTACAGGAAGAAGATATCAAAGCTTCAATGGAGCATGGTGTCCTGACGGTCACCTTCCCCAAGGCTAGCGCCGAGCAGACACCAAAGACAATCACCATTTCTTAGGATATGATACCCAATATAGTATAAAATGGAACATGTATTTGTAGTCGTCTTGAGCAATCATTGCATTACTTTCGTCCATCCATGGGAGTCATTCGACAAAGAAGCCGCAACCTTTATCATCGTAGGCACTTAAGCAGTAGAAGTGTAAGCTCCATTTGGACAGTCAACTAAGAGCTTGTTACTCGTGTGGTGGTTTCATAACACCGTCACCTATAAGTTCCATGCAGAAGTTGAGCCATAATTTTGGAGTCGTCAGCCACTTGAGAAATTGGGTATAGCGGAGTGTGATTTCAACGTCCATGAGAAAGATGGTGATATGCATAGTGGAAAAGATTAAGTCACTTCCGTGAGCTAAAAATCGGGATAGGTGGAATAAGTAGAAGATATCAGTAACAGCTAGTATCGTATTACGATGAGCACCTGTTCACGCAGACTTTCAGTAAACAGAATCTTACCAAAGAGACGAAATTGTCAAAATCATTAGAACCTGTCATTTCCACCGCGACTCCATCGATGCCATCCTTCCTCGATATCCTCAAACCAACGTGGATGCCTTCGTTCAATCCAACTAACTACTAGCCCACATAATAGCCATGCTCCTAGTACCCACAGCAATGTCAGCCAGAAGCGCCACTTTGCTCTGGCATCTGCTGCAGCAATGGAGTGTGCGGAGCGTGGGTCGTAGTAAGCATATGGAATTTGAAGAGCAGAGGCTGGTGTCGGACCCGAGTTCAGAGGATTAGGATGTGCAGCAGTAGGAACTGCCGCCCATGGATTATAGTTGACACTGTTATATAGGTCGCCACTCTGTGCTTGTGGAAATGAGGAAGAACCTGCGATGCTCGGCGTATACGCTGGAGGAGGGGTTTTACCTCCTGAGCCTCGTTTGAAGTCCATCGAAGAGGATTCCATAGCTGCAAGCCAGTAGAGTGACAGCAAGAAGGTAGTTCAAACTTTAGTAAACGTTCAGAATTGATTAGGTTCAGCAGCCGATTATGAGCGGCAAAGACGGTGTTCCTGAAGGTGAAAGGATTAATGATATCGTTGAGGTGTAAGGTAAAGAAGGCGTCTCGAATGTACTGTACGGATACTGCACAGGTCGTGGTAGCGAAGAAAGCACAAAGGCCTCGAGGCCGTTACCCAAATCGTGTGACGTAACTCCGGGGAAGAGGAAGTTGGCCTTGTCATGTTATCCGAGATCCCTTTATCTGCAGACGACTGAGTCAAACATTGACATCTTGCGCTCAAACTCACTTGTTCCAGATACCAATTTCATTAATGTATACAGATATCATGCTACTATAGTATACAACATTCCGAAGCAATGAGCGGCACCCTGTGTTGCGCAAGGAAAAAGACAACGGATGAAATACAAAAGATTTGCTAGGAGTGATTTTACCACTGGGACATGTAGTCAGGCCGGCCTTGTTGTATAAAGTCCTGAAAATTATCTTGAGTACGAGTTCGGAGACTTCTGAACTAGAACTTACACTTCTCCGCAGAGAGTGTGAAGAATGCACGGATTCCATATCTACATCCCATGCTGAATTTTTTGAATGCTGGTCAAAGCTCTGGAGACAAAAATGAATTCCACAACGTACACTATCAGTAACGAATTCTTTGAACTCGAGAATAGGACAGTGCGATTAGCACTTACGATATAGGTGGACTGACTCTCCGCCGCTGGACTTTGTGGAGAATCTGAAGTTGTTTCGCGCCATCGTGGGTCTTCGTCGGTAGTACAGGTAGACGTCTGAACCCTGAATTCTATGCCTACACCGGGTTTGGCATCCGAGGACACTTGTTCGTCTGCGTTCCTTACACGATGCTGGCGGGCGTTGAGCATTGCTAGAAAAGAGCCAACGTAGACTAGAGGCTCGTCGGTAAACAATGATAAAAGTGTTATAATATCAGTACGAACATTTTGTCGACAGGAATTGAAGAGCTAAGAAAATTAGGTTGTCCGGCATAAGGGTATACTGTTTAATGAAGGGGTCAGTGGTGTTATGTTGTCCCATACAACATGAGGACTTACTGTGAACAAAGTTGTTAACGAGCATGCACTGAAAGAATATATAAATAGAAACACAGATGTTGTACGATGATCCCCACCTAGTGAAGAGTCCAGAGCTCAAGCTGTACTGCATGACCGTTGAAATCCTCGAATTCAGCCTGAACGGTCATGAAAATTTTACAATTCACTACAAACAATCTGCAATGAGGATGGAAACTCACTGAGTCTCGGAACCTCGACTTTTGTGAAGGTAATAACACATGGTTGAGGCAATCATAAAATCGATGGCTGTTGACGTTGCCAAAGACAAATCAATTGACCACTACGCACAATGCAGAATTAGGTGTCGAACAGCAAACATGATGGATGATAACGTACGGAGATGGTATGTAGTTCCTCAAACATTTGGATGGTATAACTGAGGATCAGAATGAAGACGGACCCCACACAAGTGAGAGGAGCTACGCACATCTTGTAAGCCAGAGCTATGTATGAAGAAAGCATTGAGAACGAAGTTTGAGAGTAGCGTAAATTGATGTACTCACCAGCTCCAATACCTGGGTTTGATAGAGAAAGAAACAGGATATGAGGATTGCGGACGGCCGAAGGGAAGTTTCAAAGATTTACCAAAGCCGCCTATAACAACGCCGGCCTTGAGATTCGTTGGCCCTCAGTAAATTCTAGAGCGAGTACACCATGATTACGCACCACAATATATCCCAAAACACCATGATGATATCCACCAACTGCATGGTCAATCAGATCAGATAAATTTTTGGGGGACAAAGATTGTGCGACAGATACATACGGATCCAAACGCGGTAAGCGTACAAACTGGGATATGTTTGAGTCTAAGTATAGCATAAGGAAGATATTGCGATAGAAGGTACCTTTGAACAAAAAGAACAATGACCACCTGTTGCGAATATCGCTTAAAATGTCTTCTTCAAAAAAAGATTGATAGTTCACTTACGTTGATGGTTACTTGAACCTGTAGAGGCGTTGATAATATGAAAACAATATCTCCGAAAGAATGTCCGGTACTAACCTTTACTGACCTGGTGAATAATCGCCCAGTTAGTTATAATGAATGCGATAGAAGAACATAACGCACCAAACGATGGAAGTTAAGTTTACCGCGTCTCCGAATCCGTTGACAGCATAGTGGTATACAGCGTGAACGATTAACACGAGATGAACAATGTCGAGGATCCTAGATGTAATTTGTTGTCAATAAGAGAAAGGAGGAACAATATGTTTTCATTGACCATAGGACAGCAACCTAGTACACAGTAGTGTCATGTTCAACGAAAGAACAACAGAGCGAACGTCGATAATCCTCACCGCAAGTTTATGAAAACGCGAATCCCGACGATAGTGATGATAGTACAGGTACACCTGAAGTGTTGTAATGCCAAAAAGACTGTTATACATGTCCTCTGCGATTAAGATTGACAATACCAGATGACCATAATCGCTCACAAGGTTGCTCCAACTATTCCAATAAAAACAGCTCCAAGTGTATTATCAATGGTTTTGCTTTGAAGTGATTCATCCAACGAAAAGATTTGATTTGACATCGCGAATGTCACGGAATCAAAGGGAAAATTGAAGGCCAAATGAGGAGAGAAAGATATTGAAGTGCCAGGAGTCGCAGAGGTCGACAGAGTTACTTCGACCTGACACTAGCTAGACCTACAGCAGAAGGGAAAGGGTTAAAGAGCGACGAAGCAACGACGTCTCTCAGTACATCACAACGCTGATTTTTTATAACAATTACGAAAGCCAGTTTTAACCCTTTATAACCATGGGCTAGTACCGATCGCGAAAAAGCGCGGCACATGCAGAGTCAAGTTTTTTATCCGGGCCCACAAAAGGTGTTCATTTCCGGGAACGTGTTGCACCGGAATGGATATTTGGATCATATGAGCAACTGATATTCGATTTGTGGCAGGTGTAGAAAGAAAAACGAATGATTATTATCGTTCGATGTGAGAATCAGCACCACTCCCACTCTCGTTGTCTCTGGACAAAATTATTCAAGAACAACACACAATTTCAGCCTAAACCTTCCATTAGTCAAGAGCAACGTAAGTATAAGAGCGAGGAAATGAACTTTATAGCAGCAGATAGCCTGGACATCGGGGCTGTGTGGGAGGACGGGTTGAAAAAATCGGCGTCAGTGAGAGAGCGATGTGTTGCGCCACATCGTAGTCACGTGTATCACTGCTGCCTTAAAAACTCTTTGGTGACCCAGCATCAGCCTGGGAAGGTATAGATGCTATCGAGCCAGTAGAATGAAGCAAATTGTTACAGGACCATCTAAAGGCCCTGGTCCCGCACATCACCATAGTAGCTCCAGTGCAGTCTGCTACTTCAAAAGACCGAGATTAATGTTACAATCACACCACAACTACCAACTGGTTTTGAGGAGCAACGACGGGAGAATATTAAGTAGACTTACGGTATACCTATGTATGTATGTACAAATACATGCTTCAGGAATCACCCACCACATTACGCACAAAAAAAGCTAGATCAGACTCCTCCACATTTCATCGTCCGGAACCCCGCTCTTTGCTTGAGCTTCAAGGATCTTTTGCGCTCGATCTCTGCCTTTACTTCTCCCATTCAATACCCCATGGCTAGCATTTACATTTGCTCCTTCCGTTGATTGCGTTCTCTCCCCATTCGCCTGATTTACCTCACCATCTAACTTGGCCATATCGTCTTCTTCATCTTCCTCCTGATGCGCCTCCAACAAATAATCAAACATTCCAGGATCCACCCCTCGCTCAGCATCCCGATCTGCGTACGACGTACGACGTAGCGCTGCAGATGACTGACGTTTCTCACCTGCTCGTGATGAACGGGAGAGATGGTTGGTAGGATCCATGTTATCTACGAGTACCGCGTTCGGCTGGTATGACGCTAGACTCAGTGGCGGTGCCTTGGGTTTGCTGTTGGGCTGATGGATGGTTATGGGAACAGAAGAGGGGATGCCTGCGTTCAATAGGTCGCGTTGTACTGTAAGAAAACAGGATTGACTTTTGAGTACATGCGTAGAAGGAAGACGACTTAAGCCAACTTACACTGCTCGGCCTCCATACCGTCACCGGCATCTTCGTATTCTTCATCGTCACCTTCATCTCCGTTGTCATTTTCATACGCATCATGCAGGAATGTTTCGTAATCCTTCCCTGTCCATGCTGCACGATGACTCGGTAGACTCGCGGCGAGCATATCAAGAATCTGAGTCTGACGATCGCGTTTCAACGCCTGAGCAGCAGTTCCTGCACCGGTGCTATCAGGATTGCTAGATTCGAATGGGCTGGAGGTGGAAAATGCCCGCGCATGACTGTTGTTTGCTGGAGCAGTAGTAAAATTAGTGACAGGGTTTGAGCCGTTCTGAGTTGGACTGGGACCAGCATTTGAGGGGGGAGAAATCCGTGACGGAACAGGTAATGGAATATATGATGGCACAGGCAATGAAGCCGATATCGGTAACCCGCCACTAGAATTCCTCTTGTGTATTCTAGGCCGACCGGAAACTGTTTGGCTGGTATGATCTACGAAAGGAAGCACGACAGCGCTTGCGTCCCGTCCATTCGTTTCCTCTTCATAGTCGAATAACATATCTGAAGGTAAAAGTAAAAATAAGCAAGACGAGAACGCGATGTCAATAATGAAAACGAGCCTTCGGAAATGGAATCCAAGTTGGTCGTTCTCTCCGGCACGGGATTGGAAGGAGTATCGACCTTTACGTCGAACGTCACCTTCCGCTTGCCTTTGGATGCGGGGGAAGCTAGCGATGGGTCATCGACCGTCTGCTTTGTTCCCTTCGGCTTTTCTCGTAACTCGACCTCCCTTGCTTTGCCCATCTTTGGTGCGATCCCGTTGGTTTTCGAAGAGGAAGCTGTTGTTACTGACACTGTGTTGGGACCAGCAGAGGTTCGGGCGGGTAATCGATCCTGAGCTTCCTTCTTCTCTCCTGCTTCAGCTTCAAGTTCCCGCTTCCTCATTTCCTCCTCCAATTGAAAATATCTAAAGCTCGCCGCGGTGTCCATGTCTTCTAACGTCTTACGTGGTGGGATTAGCGTCGCAGATGAAGCAGACTGAAGAGATCGGAAGGAGTCCGCATCGGATACATTAGTACGGGACAGATTAGGTGGTGAGGTAGATGACGGAGAAGCACCATCGGTTGCATCATTACGAGCCTTAGGGTGGTGGAAGGAAGAAGTGGCCAGGGATGCAGATAGCGCAGAGACACGTGGCAGAGAGTCAGTTATTGAAGGTTGGGATGCATGTCGGGAAGGATTTGAGGGTATTGTAGCAGGTGTAACAGGTGACGGAGTGATTCTCATGGGTATAAAGTCGCGTATAACCGAAGACGGTACACCCGTGAACACTGGAGTACTAGGACTAACCGGCGGAGATGATATACTCTCTTTTGCTGGCTCATTTTGAGATGAGCCTCCTTGCAATGCGTTCTGCTCTTGAGCTGCTTTCTTGATACCATCGCTGTACGCGGTCAGAAGAGCGAGTACGCTCCGCTTCAATTGGGATTCGGCCCGTTTGATCTCTTCAACTTTGTCTTTCACTATGCGGTCAATGTATTCTTCTGCCTCGGATCGTAAATCATTCGAATGTCGAGTAACAATCGCGGCTAGGACTGTAAAAAGTGATCGAGTTGATTTTGGCTCGGGGAATATTGCAGGTATAGGCGGTAGTTGATATTTTGGAATTGATTGAGATTGAGATATAGATTGTGAAATGGATTCAAAGTCTGGTGATAGTGAAGGAGAAGGAGATGTAGATGCAGCGGGAAGAACTATTCCAAACAACTCTGAAAACTGTGGTAGAGTTTTCTGCTGCCTGATAGCACATTCACCGACCTGTGACACTATTCAGGTTTGCCAAAAAGAGATATAACATCTAGAACACTCACTAAAACGTCTTTGATGGAGACTTCAAGCCAACCAGAGGAACTACGCAGCACCTCAGTCTCTGCCCATCCCTTGGTGATAATCGGACCTTCTCGAATGTTCATCTCGTCATCCAGTAAGACGGTTTGATGGACACGATAGACAAGAGTTCGGCACGATAAACAAGTCAATGTCGTGTATCTTGCACAACGCGTAGGGTCCGGAATATACGGTGCTCGATGGCGAGAGCGAAGCGTCAAATGAGGATAGATCTGTCACATCAACTCGGATTAAAAAAGCCGGAAAAAAGAGAGAATCTCAACTTACAATCTTGATGTCCTCATCTCGAGGAACGAAAACAGTAGTCCATTCAGAAGCTGGAGGTAGGTTAGATTGTGCGTCAGTCGTTGGCGGCGTTGAAGATTGGAGCTGAACGTTGATGCATTTGCAAGAATATCTCTGCTCATTGTCAACCATGACTTTCAAGCTGGCGAGTAAAAGGCCAGGATGACGATGGGAGAAGTACAAGAACTATATTACAGTTTCCGGTTCATCCGGCGGCTAAAGCTATGTTGATTGTGACTTCAACTACCTACAGTAATACAACTGCTGACGTTGTACACGATATTATTCTCAGAGTCGTTCAACTTTAAACTTAGGTTCTTCAGGTGCTCTGGAGAGAAGACTTGGGGGGAGGAGACTTGGAGCGTCTTGTGTGGGGTTGGATGCCCACAGCTCCAAAGCACCCCACTGTCGCTGATTAAGTCGATGGGCCATGTGAATGAGTGTTCGAATCCAATTCCTTGACTCCGCAATAACGACATCGACAAAGAGATCACATTATCACGATTGCTCCGGAATAACTTTAGCGATCCATCCCTTCAAATCCTCCAACTCCTGCATATTAGTGCTATGACCGACACCGGGATAAACGTTGTACGAAAGTCCAGCCAAATCGCCAGGTTTCGCGTCCGATATACCGATTGACTTGAGGAACTCAATTGATTCTTCGGCTAACTTGGGCTTGACAAGCGGATCGACTGAACCATGCCCCCAGAAGATAGGGATTTGTTGTGCATATGGTGCGAGCATCTGATAGAATACAGAGCAAACCAAAAGTATCCGAGTCAATAAGAGTTCTGAGTGAAAAAAGAAAGCTTGCCTTTCGTAATGTATCTTTGATCGGTACCCAACCGCTCAAGCATACAACACCCGCAAGCTGTTTGTCTAATGACAGACCGGTCAGAAGGGACATTGCCGCTCCCTGGCTGAATCCACCAAGTATGATACGATTTGGAGGTAATCCTGCGGCCAGTTCCGCGTCAATTAGCTGGGTAAGAGAAGCTTTGCTCTTGAGCATTCCTGCTTCGTCTTCGACGTCCTTGAAGCCGAACGATTTGATATCGAACCTGAGCCGCAAGCTCAGCAATATAATGGAAGCCGTTACTATGATGAGGCTGACCAAGACGGCATTACCATGCACATATTCGCAGTAACAGGAGATTGAGGACTGCAAGATGAATCGTATCAGAACTATACCGGCGCGAAATGTTTGAGGAATGCCTCACGAATGAGGTAGCACCCATTTGACATGTCCGAAACTAGATTCTTTGCTGAACATACCCGCAACAGGCTGCCATCCATATCCAGTATCCCCCAATCCCTTCAAAAACAGTCAGTTCTTTCCGATTTATCAAAAGAAATCAGGTATAATTACGATAACACGCTCACATGTACAAAGATGACTGTAGCAGTATGCTTCCTCGCTGCGGGAACGGTGAGGAATTGAAGGGCTGTTGCTACTGAGGCCATTTATGAGTAGAAAGTTCGAGGTTCAGGTCAAAGGCTTTTTGCACGGGATCCCCGTTCCGTTTCCCGATGTCGCTAATAAAATCCCGGAGGAGTTCAATTTACTCTTCCATGTCTATTCTCGAGGAGTTAGTGTCATCCCAGCCAATCGATACTCCAATATCTCCCTCAAACGATGAGCAAGTGGACTCCCTAGCACCAAGTCCGGAATCCAACGGTCAAGCTAAAATAATGAGTAAAAAGGCGATGAAGAAAGCAGCCAAAGCCGAGCGTTATCAGAGCTTCAAACTCGAACGGCGTGCTCGAGAAAAGCAGATGCAAAAAGAGAAGAAGAGAATAAAAGCTCAGAAAAGGGCTGCTGGGGAACTGGATGACTCTGCTGAGCTTGAGGAAAAGGCAAGGAAGAGGCAGAAAATGAGTGGATTTGGAGGAAAGGTTGTGCTGGATCTGGCCTTCGACGATCTGATGTCGGACAAGGTCTGCTCTTATTGAACTTTTAGGTAGGATGACCGTTTATCGTTCATTTTGCAGGAAATAAATTCACTCTGTTCGCAACTCGCGTACACGTACAGTGCAAATCGCAATGCTTCGTATCCATTTACACTTATATGCACATCGTTAAACGGCCGGACGCAAGACCGATTACAAGCAATCAATGACGGTGCTTACAAACGATGGGCGCGCACTGAGTGGTGGGAAGATAGCTATGAGCGATTCTGGTTGTCTCCAGGTGTTTCGGGCTCATCTGAGAAAGCAGGTCCAACATCAGCAGACTTGGATGCTAGACAGCAGAGTCTTGTGTATCTCACTGCTGATTCTGGAGAGGAAATTGAGGAACTTAAATCTGACGAGACATATATAATAGGTGCATTGGTTGATCGTAATCGCTACAAGGTTTGCGAAGTCTTTTCGAGTCTCCTCCTCCGAATTAACATGCTACACCTCTCGTCAGAACTTGACCCTCGACAAAGCGAACAATCAATCCATCCGCCACGCTCGTCTTCCCATTGGAAAATATATAAGCACACTTCCTACACGAAAGGTGCTCACGGTAAATCAAGTCTTTGAGATAATGCTCAAGTGGGTCGAGACGCGGAATTGGGAAGAAGCTTTCCATTCTATCATCCCAAAACGCAAATTTCTTGATGGGAAGAAAGGGAAGGGAGGTAAGAAATTTGAGGATGAGCAGGTTCTAGAAGGCGATGAGGATGGTGCTCAGGCAGAAAACGTGAATAGCGATGATGCTGGAGCTGAAATTCTGGGAACGGTCATACAGGAAGATGAGCTGCTCGAGGCTCATGTTCAGGCAATATGAAGAAATGCATGTTCGACGTTTGTCGCAAACATAATACTCCTTCTCTTGTATTTGACTTCGTCCTGCTCTCAGAACTTGAGTCGACTTTGACATTGATATTGATCATTAAACTTATCTCGCCCAAGACTTGTTAAGCTTGGTTGACCTACCCCCAGCTGTTGGTCAGAACATCTCTTTGCTGGTCGCCGAAGTGACATCGTCGAAAGCCTCCCCTACGACATCTCCTGGGATGACGCTCACCCTGCTATCACCTTACTACTCGACGTCTTTTGGAGGGATACCTCGTATCATCATGCGTCTCAATCACGTATACCTAGTGGTTTTTGTCCTCGGTCTTTTTTCCGTTGCCTTTACGATGCCTGTTTCCCTCGTGAGTGCTCATTTCTCCCAAATACACCAGGTATACTTCTTCATGTTCATCGCTCTATTTTTCAGAGCAGTCAATCGAACGCGCGCGCGTCATCTGTACATTGATCTTGTAAAGGAGGCGGCACGGTTTCCAGATGTTGAGTTCCGTGTCTCTTCCTACCAAACTCAGGACCTGATAAACAAGCGTAAGCTGGCTCCACCTGGATTGAGTCAGGCCAAGACAGATGCAGCCGCTAAAGCTCTACAAGAATTTGTCGAAGGCTGGCCTAAAAGCAGGACTTAGTCGGGCCTGATACTATCAAGGTTACTCTTTCCCAGAACAAGGCTCGCACATATCCCTTCTCTTCCGTACAGTATCCGGGTCGCTTTCTGTGTTCATAGTATTGAAGAGCAATGCTTTGAGTATCAGCGGGAAGGTGACAGGGAAATCGGCAGGAAATATGAAGCTCTTAGTAAATTATAATCACAGCGATGCTGTAATGTTCACATGAAAATCATAGGGAAAGTGGATAAAGAAATCGTTTATGAGTTCTATGCTACGAACTGACGACTCAAACGGGAATTCTTACCCAAGGTTGACAATTATTTTAGGCTACTGATAATGTTCATCTTTTTCCTGGGATTTTAAAATTGAACAAAAGGATTTCGTGTTTTCCTTGGGAAAAAGATGAATATTATCAGTGGCCGTCTCAGATATCATTAGTAATTACATCAAAACATATCTGCTTTTCCTTCAACCAATACAGTTTTCGATATAGTGTGCTCAGCTGTAGTGCTAGTCAATGGCTGGGAAACGCAATTCTGAGACCATCTTGAAGATGTAGTTTTTGGACCTAGTATCACAGGAAATGGAATTGAGGATGCAAAGGCTTGTTCAGGAGTATGGACCCACAACTAATATTTGTGTTCTATATATCACAAATGGCCCAGGCTCGAGTCGAAAAAGCGGTCAGCTTTGATGGCAATCATCAGACGCAAAGTGTATGCTTCGCAGAATCCAATTGACCCATAGGTACCATATTGATAACTTGTCTTGGTCAAGTCCTTAATGTAAAGATATAGTATACATAACTCTTTGACCTCTAGCCCCGGCCAGCCTACTGTCTCGATGCTCGTTCACCCGTCACGGTTGATTTTAGTAATTCGGTTCGTGTAAAACTTTGAAACCAGCCTATAGTCTACTACGCCGAGCAGACAAGGGACATAAAGTCCCAATCCTTTCTGTACCTGTAATATTTCCTGCAAAGGGGAAAATATCAATTGTCATTCAATTCAGTACGAACTCCGTTTCCTTTCAGATTCATCTGGGTCGTACTTATAGGTAGTCTGGCCCTAAGGCACCCTTTACACTGCCTTTGTCGGCGATGTTTGAAAGCTAGTCAACCTTTTTAGCCGGTTTCCTGTAATAATATTTTTCTAGTCTAAGTGGCAGTAACGTCCAGAACGGCAAAGGGGAGATCAGATAAGAAAGTATGCAACGAAAGCTCACTGTCAAAGTGAGTAAACCAAAGCCCTCTGTAATGAAATCAGTACAATAAGATACAACAGTAAGACCGTAAGTAGTATGCGATAGCAAAATTTAATGAGTCCTGATAGAGCACTTTGTTATAATACATTATACACCATGTAATGCATCATTAATATTCATAAATTCATAGCGTAACAGAAGATGTGAGTCGGGTTGTCACGAAGGTGAAGGTATAAGGTAACAAATAGGTATACCAAAAATCCCAGATAGAAATGTGTGCTCAAGCAACGACTGTACGTTGACCAAGTCCGGCGTGCCCGAGAGCATATGAAGTATGATATATGATTGCTTGAGACGTGTTTGGGCAATTAAACTCTCCGCAGTAAATTTGATTCGAGGTTTGCGTCGAAGTCAATGATTCCCAGGTCTTCTTCATGGGTAGAATATCGTACGATTGTGAAGATGTCATTGCGGCGCCGACACCTTCGACTTGGGCCACATAATCGGGAAAATGGTTCGAAGTATTCGAAGAAGACGGCAAGGAAGGAGGTTGTCGAAAATCCCGGGCAGAAGAACAATCATGCCAGCTCTCTGAGCCAATCGGTGACCTCCCATCGGCAACCGTGCCCTCCTTCGACTTCAGATCGGCATACTCTTGGAGATCATTGGTGTTGATGACTCGATCGCAGACAGAATACCTTGAACGCTTGTAAGTTGATACTCTAGAAGCCCACATTCGAAACCATGAGCATTGGGTACCCACCTAGGATTTGACAAGGTTGAGCACAGGAAAGACTTACTCATCAGAGCGCTGTTGATAGAGAAGAACGTGAGAGCCGATAGGCCTTGCTGAAGGGAAGCTAGGAGAGAATATTCGCGTCCTAAAAGTAAGTCCCTTCTGCTTTCAATCTCCGATCCGGCGTGTAAGTGATGACTGGATCGCATAGAACGCAGACGGGCAACTTCTGAAATCAGTGCTTGACAAGCTAGCGTCCAAAGTGTCTACGACGAAACAAGAAAACTCATGAGCAGATTCATGGATAGATGAAACATACATACCCCCATTATAGGAGTCACACATCCGAACTCAGCTACATTCAATCCACCTCCGTGAATCATGGCCTGCGCACTCTTGACACAGGTGTGACGGCAATCCGCATCCGAGTCTGAGAAGGTCTCGTTCAAACGTATGAGTGCCCCATGTATCAGAGAGTGGGCGAGATGGATTTCTCGGATATTTTGACTTCCGGGGTTGATTTCTTCTAGCGGAGACAACTGGGAGCGTAAAGATTCAATCAAGTGGCGCACTGATTGGAATGCGGCTAAGAGAGTTTGAGCATCGCGCGCTGGCATGTCTACGATGAACAAGGTGGTTTATGAGAACGAGAACAAGATGGGAAATTGACTGAACAAACGCACTAGGATGATATTGCCCAGCCACAAACGAAGCTTGATGCAAAAGCAAAGAGGCCTTAGTGACCATATTCATTGTACTTGCGAGTTGATGCTCATCCTCCCTCTGTTGAATATGATTGAGGTAATCATGCACTGTCGATGAACCACGGGGAGGTAGAATATTCTGTTTAGGACAGGAGACTGGTACTGAGCTTACTTCGATCGCAGAAAGAAAAAGGATCGAAACGCAACGCACCTGTTTATAAATATCCATATCCAACGGCCACGGCGTATCTATCTGGCATCCAGGAGCATCGAATACACCGCACACGGACCTTGGAGGATCCACCGCAACAGCAAGGTCTCGATAGAGCGTAAACACTGTCCAGAATGCGTTGATTCGTTCACCTTCCTCGATTGCATCTTGTGAGGGGGGAAGCCTGATCGAACCATCCGGAACCGATGCCGATATTGAATTCGAGCCCCATTGTTCCTGTTGCCGAGAAGATCTGAAAGTGTTAAGTCCACAGCCTAGAGCGAGTGATGCAGCACTAGAGGTGTGGCGTTTGGCTTCAAGAATTTGACCGTTACGGAAAAAATAGTATCCGAGCAAGGTTTCGGCCTGAATAGTGTGCATGAATCGATGTGGGTGCGGATTGGAGGAGCTCAAATCCGATGCTGTATCTGAAATAGCACGCATGAGCAACGTATGCTCGAGGTCTTTGTGTTGTGTTTGCGGTGATAAGTGGATTCCCCAAAGATACACGGTACTCAATAGACTTGGACATGGCCTAGATTGGTGCCCAAAATCTAATGGCAGGAGGGCAGAGTTTGTGAACCGAGGAATGTTGAGGAAGAAACCAAAGGATAGAGCATGTGGCAAAAACCATTCGAGGCTGAGACGGAATTTGTTTACTGTCAGCGAACGTAGGATGAGAGTGCGACTTACAGATTTCTAGTTGCAGGAAGAGCAATTCTTGGCTCGCCCGCAGGAGAGGAAGAATTTTTTCTTTCTGATGATCCAGATGAACCGCCTATCGCACGTTATAAGTTGAATAGTGCTCGGATGACAAACTTAGAACATACCGGGACGTGGACTTGGTATACTAGCCAGAGAGGAAGTGACAGAGATTGGAGATGAGAGAGAACTATGAGTGGAATACGATGATGATGGCGTGTCGACCTTTATCCGAATGGTTGTGTCGCTTTCGTGACCTGGGCCTTGCTCGTAGGGATTATGAAGAGCAACAGGCGGAGTTTCTTCGGGATGTTCGTATTCCCGAAGGCGGGCCTCTAGTCGCGAGACTGTCTCTTCGAGAGCTCGAGTTCTTGACCTTCCGGGGCCGTCAGCATATTCACAGGGATCGTCTTTCGGGGTACGTTGACAGGGACCACATATTGGTCGAGCACCATCACATCTCTGGGAATTTGATTAAGAATTTTGTCATCTCGTCAACAGAGTATGCGTACAATCTTAAGAAATCTAAGATAGCAAATGAGGATACGTTCTCAAGTCGACTTTTTGAGAGAAAAAAAGGACGCACCTGCAAGTCAAGCAAGCCTTTCCTCTCTTCAACGGCTTTGAAGTACCAGTACCAGGCGGAGTGTGGGGTGATCGTGAGCTACTAGAGGTCATACAGGTCCAGTTTGAGAGAAAGTGATAAAAGTACAACAGCAATGAAACAGCTCGAGTTTGAAGGCAAAGGAAATATTAAAGTTGAGCATTCTTCTTAAGTACAGCTAGATTTGAGTGTGACTTCCTGTTAAGGCGAATCTAAATATCGGGAGAGCAGATCTGAGGAAGTCCTTAATTTGGCCTGTATGCAGATAAACTGTCGAGAACAAGAAGAAAAATGGCTGTGATTGTCAGGTAAAAAACGCGGTCGCAAATTGTCGCAAATTGCCGGGTGTTGTCTGAGTGTGGGAAAATAATGCAGTAAATTGCCACGTGCTACTTCGGAGGTTACTTTGTGCAGTGCTGCCTCAGCCTAGACTATTTCTTTCCCTGCTCACTCGACGTTGGTTCATTAAACTTGCCAACTTTTGCCAACTCATGACCATCTTCTATCTTTCTGACATGCGTACGACTGCGGAATATCGCGACAAACCCATTTCATACATGACAATTACAAACCTTCAAGCATGCAAAGTTCAGCGTTTCAACTTTCTCTGTCCCTCGTTGGACCACCCGAAGAAGTACTCAATCGTGCCTGGCGAACAATATTTTGACCAAAAAGCCGTTGTTCAACTCCCTATCGCGTCGGCACGGATCTCTATGCATTGAGCTAGTCATTAAAAAAAAGTAAACCTTCATATTACGCCTTAAGTATCAACCCTATCCAAATGCTTCCGTGGTACTCCAGGTCCAGCTTGAATTTCCGGCTACCGAAACTTGCATCCGATAGAAAATTTCCGCACTTAGGATGATGCTGTGCACTGCCGCCTACTGAATGAGCACCACAGTACGTTTTCTCAGATACGGACGCTCTCACCTTGTCAGTCCGTGCACTATGCAGGGAGAATATCTGGTGGTCAAGGAACGAGCTCCATCCAAGATTTATTTTAGTCTGAAGTTTCAAACGCGGGAGCGAGCGTCTGTGACTCATATGCTGTATGCCACGTGGATGTTGAATGACATATGAACTTGAAGCGCATACTTTCGCAACTCCAGTTCTATCTTCGAAATGAGCTCCACATCGCTCCGCAACAATAGTTGAACAACGGCTTCATTTTCTTGCGCTCATGTTCTTCGTCGGTGTTTCTTCTTTCCGACCTCTTCCGCGATTTACAGTGAGATGAACAGGGAGATGCAAGCATTGTTATAACTCTGTTCGTTCAACTCGTACCACTCATATTTTCTTTCTGCTCCGAAATATGATCGGAGGATTGTCAGTATCCGGTCTCAAGGTACATAGTTACTTGTGACTTGCAGATATTATATGTGGTACTTAATCGGCCTTTCATTTATAGGATCGATGCAGGTATATTCAGGAACTACCTTATAAAAGTGTGAGTGAGCGCTGAGCTTTGCAAAGATTCAGAGCGAAAGGTCGGACAAGGCTTTAACACAAAACCTGTTCACCCGCCAGGCTCAAAGGGCAAATTTTCACTCAATTCCTCAATCGTCGTCAATCTTGTAATAACATGAAGGTAATCTGACAACCTCAGTCGATCATCTGGTGTGATGGACCGTAATAGCAATTCAGAAAGTCGACGCACAAGTCACTGTATGAATGGGGGATCTATACGATCATGTGCAACCGCGCCTCAGTTTTGTCAACCGGCCTCAAGGTGAGATATCAGTACCTGATTCGGTGTATATTCCTCCGAGTAGACCATCACGGTCCCTTTTGCTGTACATCTATGAGTCTCCTATGCTGACACTTTTCGGGCCCTATGATTCAAAAGTACTATGAGTCACCGGCGAGCAGGAAGATAATAAGATCCGTTTTCAAGCTTAGATGTCAAGATGAAAACCTTCGCCTCCATTAGGTTCTCAGTCTGGGTTTCTTTGAGCCTGAAACAATCATCACCAACCCAGACTGAACCAGAAAGACTGAAGCCTTAAAGAGTGCTATCAAGCTTTATGGTCACAACGTTGAAACAAAATTGACCCCGAACCCGCTCAAAACTCCACAGCCTCTCTGCTTTTTGAATCCTTCAAGTCCGTCGCGAAGTCCGATCTAATAAAAAACTATCCGCTCTAACCGACTTTCCCTTCGATGCGATTTAAACTGTGGACACTGTGACTACACGTATGGATAGTCTGATTGGTTTGAGCTCCTTTCCTTCTCTTGTTTCGGTTACGAGTCAGCTTTTGGAGCTTACACGTCACTACAGTCACGGGGAAGAATGATTATTGAAACTGCATCTGGCAATTGCTCCTCTGGACTCTGAATAATCAGAGAGCCAACACCGACACGAAACTCCGATGATGCCAAATGTTCTGCATCTCCTACTTCTTACTTGAATGACCTAGCTCCACAATTCGACATCACTTGCTTTGAAATACTGTTATTACTGTGTAATTTTGAGCCCCACATCTGGGAAAACATTTCCTATCCTTTGGAAGAAAAGATGCTTGCCCCCTGGTATCCAATTACTAATCCTTCAAATGATATCCTTGCCATACGTGCTGCCACTTGGCAAGGTAGTACCGCTGCATATGCTTCAAGCAGTCAGATGAATGCTTACCCGAGATGACCGATTTTTCTGTTTACTAGTATATGCGACCCTTCCGACAATTTGGAAAAACTTACGACTACATGCACCAAACATTCAGGCTTCGTACATTTGACTGATCTTCAATCATTCGAGGATGTCGGATAAGCTAGGCTTCTATTTGTCTTGCTTGAGCTTTCTAACGCCAATAGTGCCAGTCCTGTACTACTAAATTTACTTTCAAGAGTCTCCCTTTCAATCAGTGCAACTCAACTTCATGCAAACAGAAATAGAAGCCCGGTTATCTTTCCACATGGGTTCAAGGCGACCTGTGTATACGGAATACAGGTCAAACGAATTGAGACAGTGACTTGGTCTAGTTGGAGTGACAACAGCAAGTCGACGGTCGTATTATCTCTGCCAATATCAGCAGCGAGGGGACTTGCCGGTGTGCTATAAACTATCTATGGCTGGGATGAAAATGTCAGTAAATCAAGTGAATTATAACATGCTCGAAAGAGACGGTCGCCATCTTCCCGCGATTCTATATACACATATATTTAAATCTGAGTCTTAGAAACTAGATGTGAGCTTACATCTGAACATGAATTGTTGAGAACAACTGCATTTGAGCTGTCTCGTTGCATCTGGAACGGCCAATTATGGTCTTGATTCGAATACACATACTATAGAGCTTTCCAAACCTCAATGAACATATAGATCCTAAAGATAAAAGACGAATTTGCCTCATGTTATCTCTCCATCGCACCGTCCTGAATTACTTTGGTATTAACTGAGCATCTACAGTCCGCACTCATCGAGGCACCACTTGGAATATTTGCAGCGGCGGGATATAAGGATAGATTAAGAAAGTATTCGCAAAGCTTCTGCTATATTGCCTGTAGCTTTTACCAAACGAAGGTGTATTGGCGCGCGTCTGGATTCAAGCTATTCATCCGAAATATGCGGAGGTCTGCGCATTCAATTAAATGCTTCGTCGTCACGCGCCAATAGTAGCTTGCTCCAGATATCTAGTCCTAATCATATATGGCGTTGGTCTAGACGAGTGACCCGGGAAAGCAAATGAACCATGACTTTCCTGGCTGGATCTTAGGACAATGGCTAAATTGAGCTTCAGTACTGATTAGAAACAATAACCTCTCCAGTCAGTTTTGTTAACTTGCAACCATTCAACCCTTCATTTCGGAACCTAGACAGCAATTCTATCCCGTCGATCCATCAACCATCGATAGTGAGATGTGGTTGTGTGATATCAGGGGCTGAGTGCCATTACCCAAATTATGCTGGCAGATAGACCACACGGGAGACAGATGAAGGGCAGATAAAGATTGAGCATAGAAGGTCGATATATTGAAGAGAAGGAAAGCTATGGTGACTGAGCTGGATAATCCCGCTGTCGCTGCTAGCAGGCATATCATGTATGAACGAAGCGTTCTCCACTTACGACATCTTGAATACCCTGAAAGGGGTCATATTTCTTGCATTCTTGCCCATCTCACATGTATTCAGAAGTCTCGCCTTCATCTCTCCTCCGACTTCGTTATCCATAACTGATACATTACTTCCCATGCACTGAATCAGAATATCTGCAGTGGCTTTTATTATTCTTTCGTTCATTGGCTTGAGAAGAATAGAACGTGGATCACTGTTTGCAGACTCGAAATCTGGACCTGGAACGAATCTTGAACAGAAGAGTCTCACCAAAGTAGCACTCCCCGACACTCCATGAGGCTTGCAAAAAAGCTGGTATGAGCAAGACAACCAAAACTCAGGGGTCAGGTGGCGAAGACATTTTGCGAGGATATCGGGTGGCGGCAACAAATCAGCTTGGTGAAAAGGACAACAATCGATATGCGCTTGGCGGGGCAACCAGAAATAGTTTGACTTTGGCTAATGTGATGCAAAAGGTAGAGCAGTGGAAAGAATAGAACAGAGAAAATAGTAAGATGAGAAGGACTACTTCACATGATACGTGTAGCAGAGAGCGTTTCGGCTCATACCCGAGTTTGCAGAACTCTGATTGAAGTTTGCGCTGGTGTCTATGCAGATTGGACCTAGGTTGGCAGCGTCGTGGATAAGTTGGAGAATGTCAACTTGAAGCTTGAGCTTAAAAGGGGCAATTAGATTGAAATGGTTTGAGTCTCCTGTACGTTCACGGTCTAAACGACGGCTGATGGTCGTGGCTGACAGGAATTGCACGACTGAAGTTGAGAAACATTCGAATTGTACTTGTGTGTATTGCCATCCCGAGTGAGTGCGGCTAAAAACCTTACACGACACGACGTTACCCGTACTCGGCGTACTATTACCTCTAGTCGTGCTATTCCCGGAAATTGACCACCGTCAAGAAGTAACAGAGGGCAGTCTGTCATATCTAGCCCTCCCTGTCCATGTCAATAATGAGAATGCTTTATGAGAAACGACGAAAAACTGCTGACTTTGTTAGAGAACTCAAGGCCATCAGCGAGGATCATCTCGATGGAGAACAAATGATGATGTGAGCCAAGCTTGGTCACAAATCCCAATTCTAGATCATTCAGGTCGAGGTCTGAACCATGAAGACGCATCTTCCCTTCAACGTTCCTTCTATCCATCTCTAACTCCGGCACCAACATCAGCATCGATGATGCTCACCGCCGTATGTGAAGTCTCCATTCAAGAAGCCCCGGTGTACGCATGTTTTTTTTTCCTCCCGTTTATTCGCCTTTGCGCGGATGCGTATGTTAGCGAGCAGTCTACATGATGTGATCTATCTATCCGGATCCGTGCCCGTTCCTCGTTCCTGCCTTCAGCGATTGTTTTCCGGAGAATCCTAAGAGAGAGGTAGCTATCGCTCCCCTTATTATGCGGGGTCTGTCCTCGAGGTCCGCACTCAGCGACAGTATGGTATGATGGGAATGCCTCTGTGCATCGCTCTGCTCAGTCTTCAGTCTCCCTCGTCGGGTAGCACTGGAAGGTCTCCCAGTATATGATGAAAACGCCTTGTCCTGTCCACGTATTTAAACAAGTGTTTGAGGAGGCCCTTCTCCGTTAGTAAGGCCCCCAAGCTCCAGTTCTTCCGACCCACTCTCATTCAAAGGGTTTCCCTTGGGCGATGTGCACGGCATTGGAAGATAAAGTGAAAAACTGTCTCGGGGCATGGGTGTATGCATGTTGAAAGCAGTCAACCTGCTTGAACGCTAGTATCCCTATCCAGGTTTAATGTGAGCCGAGGCCAGGGTTACTGCCACGACACGATCCACTCACCACACTCCTTCCGAACTCCTACAACCCCTGAACCTCAACTCTGGACCGTCGCCGCAGTAGACTCCGACCTCACCGTCCAGGACTCTGAACTCGACTCCCGGACGCCGCATTACTTATGTTCCTGATTATTCACTATATAAAGTACCTATACAGACATGTAACGGGGACTTTCCCCTTAGAACGTTTTGAACTCACTTCTTGACACTGTTACATCGTGTGACGTTAAGAAGTCTACGCTAAGTCCACTGACACGATCCACTCACCACACTCCTTCCGAACTCCTACAACCCCTGAACCTCAACTCTGGACCGTCGCCGCAGTAGACTCCGACCTCACCGTCCAGGACTCTGAACTCGACTCCCGGACGCCGCATTACTTATGTTCCTGATTATTCACTATATAAAGTACCTATACAGACATGTAACGGGGACTTTCCCCTTAGAACGTTTTGAACTCACTTCTTGACACTGTTACATCGTGTGACGTTAAGAAGTCTACGCTAAGTCCACTACTACTCTCATATTCTGTGTCGCACTACCCTTAGCACGCTAAGCTACCGCGACAGTTACGATGAGTCCTATCACCAACACTTGCAGACTCTTATAAGACCGGAACGCCTGAACTACGTTTCGGATGTCAATACCCCAGGAAAAAGTCTGATAAAAGCGAAGAATTCAGATAACATTGCAGGGAAATCCTACAGCCTGGCTATTAACCAGAGTCATGAACCTTTGTTTATCAATATCAAGTCTTGAACACTGATCATTGTCCTGGTTTACATTTGGAGCGTAAGTAAAGCATAAGACAACAAAGCTATAAGTAAGTTGAGCGTGAGCAGAGATGCATGAAAGACAAATGGCACATAGACCATACATGGTATGTCCGCACGAGGATTGGCACGGGCTCAGAGGAATCGAAGACTGTTGAAGTACTCTGAGTCAGCTGCGGCCCGTCTGCGGGACTGGTATTTCGTAATGCATTTCTTTTTCTCTTGCGCCAATGGCTCCTATGCCATTCTGGATGAATTCAGTTTTCATGCTGCCGAGATGGACAAGATCTGTTCACAACACTACAACACATCTGCGGCCCTTCACAACTACTCGTCACAGAGCTCAGTCCGACTCTAGATCTGCAATTGTCACTGGAGCGGGACGTGGGATGTGGGTTCAATCAATAATCTACACCCACGAATACTTTTGTATTTTTCTAATGTAACCTATCCCCTGCGCATAGAGGAAGAGCAATTGCCTTACGTCTCGCACAAGATGGATTTGATATCTGTGTGAATGATTTGGACAACAATATAGAGGATGTGAACAACGTATGCGCTTATTGCATCTTCTTTGAATCTTTCTCGGTAAATTTGTCGCAGGTGGTTAAGGAAATTCATCTGCTTGGCCGTTCCAGTGTCGCCTTCTGCGGCGATGTATCTTCGATGACTTCTGTTCAAGAAATGATAGCTGCCTCCGTTGCGGTTCTTGGTCCCCTTAATGTTATGGTCGCCAACGCAGGCATCGCCCAGGTTGGTTGGCCAATGGAAATTAAGGAAGCGGACATGCGTAGAATGTTTGAGGTGAATGTTTTTGGAGTAGTGAATTCAAGCATTGCAGCAGGACAACAGTTTATTAAACAAGGAACAAAAGGGAAGATACTAAATGCTGCGAGGTGAGAAACAATTTTTATGCAAATCAAATCAAAATCATTTTGAGACCCTTTTCTCTAGTGGTGTCTCATTCAGAACAGACCCTTTGCTTCCCATGTACAGTGCTAGCAAAGCCGCTGTACGAAGTATTACCCAATCTTTTGCCATCGAGCTCGGGAAGCATGGTATCACCGTTAATGGTTATGCCCCTGGGATTGTGCAGTCTGCTATGTGGGAGCACATTGACACTGAAATGGGCAAGATCAACGGTCTGCCACAAGGGGAGAATTTTAATGCATTCACGAAGAGTATTGCTCTAAGAAGGACAAGCATACCTGAAGATGTGGCGAAGCTGGTTTCGTATCTTGCTGGACCGGATTCGGACTATGTAACGGGTCAAACGATTTTGGTAGATGGTGGACTTGTATTCAATTGATTTGTGCCTAGGACTCTTGGTTATGTATATAACCTCTTTTCCAAGCCTGAGCATGGTCGCCCGCGGCGTTCATGAACCGTATGTTCAAAAAGAGAAATCTGTTGTATTAGGGAAATAATACGCTTACTTCTGAGCACGCATCTGGTACATTTGGCCCTATTTCTATTTTTGAGTGAGGTCAACGATACGAAAAACCTGTAGACCCTCATCAACGTTTACCGTAAACGTCGTCCAATTCTTCTTCAACAACAGCGTTGAACAATGAGACATTGACCCGTGAGTGCTTGGAACCCACTTTCATGTAGTTATATTCTGCCTTATATCAATGACAATCTGAGGCTTATCAACCAAGGATTGGCGAAGACGGAAAACCACCATCCAGTGAAGTCAAGCAAGCCATTCGCAAAGGTCTCAACAATTCGCAAATACATATTTGTGTTAGCTGACTTGCGTAGGCCAAACATAATGCTTCTTGATGGAGAAGGACCTTGAGGGACGCAAATCCGATTCGCAGACTTTGATTAGGTATGCGATAAGAAGACAGTGCTGATGTCCCTTCCATCTTAGCGCGGTCATCTGCGAAGCGTCTGGTGCAAGTAGTAACTACGATTTGATCTTCAGGACCCCTTGGAACATGAACACGTCCATGAAGCTCTGAGAGATATGACATGTATAGCAACTTCAAACGAGCAAACCAAGTTATGAGCAGGAGCAGCCTCGCCATTTTGCATAGAATGTAAGCCAAAGCTCACACTTCTTTATCATGTCGAACTCTAGAATGTGTTCTGCTCATCGTTGAAGTTCAGAGTAAAAATTATCCTGCTCGACGTGTCCTGATGAGGCAGGATTCAGAAAATTGCTGGAGGATCTTCTTTCTTCCTTTCAAGCGCGAGAAGGCCGGACGTTCAAAGATAAAAATCTGTTGTATTCATAAAACCATACATTGACTGTATGCATCTATTTTTGACTGCGGTTAACGATACGAAAAGCCTGATGTATCCACAGCCTGTAAAACCTCATCCACGTTTGCCATAAACGTCGTCCAATCCTCTTCTTGAACAGCAGCGTCGAGCGTTTGTACAGTCACCTGTGAGTTTACTGCCGAGTACTCAGAATCTACACCCATATGGTGATCTTCTACTTCATACCAATGTCAGTGTTTTGTTCACAGTTTGCGGGTTTGACCACGACGTACCGCCTGCAGTATAGTTTGCAAAATCGGAGGAATAAGCCTGCTCCGGTCTGATGACATTTTGAGAAACAGCGGTTCTTGGGTGAATGTTGGGGTGGTAAAGAGAAGAATTTTCAGGAACATCGCCAAAATTGGAAGTGATTGGAAGACTTGAGCTGGAACTGCTGTTATCGTTAGGCGCTTGTCCAAACAAATCGTCGGGACTAGATGCAGAGCCGGTCGACACAGAAGCTGCAGTATCACTAGGGCTTGCCCGGGTAGCACTTTGTCCGGAAAAATAAAGCTCAACCATGTATATCATCGAGCTCAAGGCGTCGCTTCAAGCCAAAATCAGCACAAGACGAGAGTGAACAACAAAAAGTGGCTCACTTGATCCTTCCTGCTATCTGATATCTATCCGACAATTCCATAAGTCTACAGTGCCATACTATTGCGGCATGAAAGGTATACTCACTTCTTTTCATAACGTGCGGTTGCCTTCAAGGAGTGGCGTACGTCATCCATATCTTTGCTTGTATCTTGTGGAACGATCGCGTACTTGTTTCTCCAGATGCTCATGAGTAGCACGATTGCAGCGACGTAAACCGGGGACTTCGAAGTTAAAATCGTCTTCTGATGAGACATGTGGAAAAAAGATGGATACCAAGCACTTACCGTAAAATTTGGGAGGATCTCAAAGTCAATCCGTTCAATAACCTCAAGTATCCTGACCACGCTTCTGCCTGCATTAGCGCAGATAGCAAGTGAAGGGAACTTTAGCATCGAGCTTTCATTGGATCGGGGGATGAATTGTTTGTGTATCTGTGCCAAACGGTTGTGTGAGATACTGAATGTTCACTCATATATTATAATTCAGACTTTCCAACACACCTGGATTTGCGTCCAATAGTAGAAACAGTAAAGTATACAGGACTGACGGTGGAACAAACCGTCTTCTCTATTAGGATCCCATTTCACTGAATATGTCAAACAAAAATCAGTAACTGATTTCGTATCGTGACAGGCTGACTGACAATGTTCGGGGATACAGGACATCCACTGGTTCAGCGCTGAATTGAGCTCGGTTACAACTTTATGGTCCCAGTGAGGTCCGGAAGGGACCACTTTCTTCCAAATTTGCAGTTTCCTTGCAGAAAACTGGAGTATTGTTACTGAAACCAGTGGCCACACTTGAAAGGACGACTAGCTCACTAGCATGCGATGCCCCAAACCTGCAATTTCAAGGAGTTTTGAATAGCAGATAAAGAACGACATCATGGAAGGAACCCCAGAAGGCTGGATGAAGGCTTGAGATGGGTCTTCATTCTCCCAATAGTCATCGTCACATTCAATCGGCGGCTCTAAGTCAAAGCTAAACGGTATCTGAGGTCAGATGAATCGGAAACATTGTTCCTATCTTTTGTCACTTACTCATCATCTGTAGTTGCCCGAGGTCGTCCAAAATTTATGCTCACTAGCACATCAAGGCCAAGCAATACCCAGAATGCACGTCTCCAAAGTTCGGTCTGAACCGTACTCGGTTGCCCTTTTTGTTTTCTGTGTACTCCCATTTCTTGTGCGAATCGTATGCCTAGTCCTATTACTCCCCATGTTGAATGGAACATGGACGTACCCTTGAGATATAATGCGGACAGCTATCATTTGATGATATCAGCACTCGTATCTAGATCCACAATCTCCAAGCACATACGCAGCAATGTTGCAGTTGATACAGAGTAGGTGGTTCAACATCAACAGCTTGTACTTGAGAGACTTGCTGATACCACGTCCAGCCAAGAGAATTCTCAGTGTTCACTCCTTCGACGTAGTTCCGAGGATCTTTAGAGAACCGAGACGCGATCGCACAAACACATAAGAGAACACTACCAAAGCCGTAATCTTGAATGTGCAAACGATGCGATACCGCTGTAATGAACGTTGGTCGATGCAATAGGGGATGGTATGGATGGACATGCACGAAGTAAAGATCGATTAGGCTCCAAAGCAAGTCATCTGAGGGAAATCTGAGAGGTCGTTGTTGGTCTAATCTCAAAATTTGACGTTGCCACTGAAAAGAACATCGATATTGTAGTCCCAGTTCATTCAAAAGTGAGGCGAACTCACAGGGTACACAGTCCAGAACTCTGGCCTTCTATCCACAATCTGTATAGGCTGGTCTCCTATTACCTCCTTCTTGATGTCCACCGCTGTCCTCATCAACACAAGATTACTGGATTTACCGAAATGTCGCCGCGGTGACTCCGTCTTGTTGTTAAGTGTGAAGCCTTGCACGGATGTAGCAAGTACATCATCCATCGGTACATCTTCTGACGAGTCGGATTCTTCAGAATCACTCTGTGAACCTATTGGGGGGTAAGGGACAGAAATCTCCTGAACAGTGCGCCGCCATCGAGACATTTGCCTCTCTAGTCCCCGAACACACTGGGAGAGATCAACAAGCATTTTGCGGATGACGCCCGGATCATCTGGGATAGGATAAGATTTTGGTTCAGCCAGTACAGCTGTGATTAGCGCTTGCACTGATTCAGAGGGATGTTTCCGAATAGTTCTGAGCGTTGCGTTATGTGATTAACTGGTAAACGAGAGGCTATTCATCTTGCATTAACTTGAGGCTCACCCGACTCGAGGTCCGCGTTTCTACAAGCTCATCAATATCATTGCGCTCGTTGACTTACTATACATACCTTATGTTCAGCATTATGGGTACACTCTACCTCTGCGTTCTGGCAATTGTAGCATATGTTTCCCGGCCTTGTTGCGCTGTCACCTGGTTAGTGACGCTTGTGAGAAGGATATTTGCATCTTCAGGTATCAAAACTTACATCGAACTTTGCGCAGGATGGCACGACATTTGTAAGGCACTTTTATTCGACAAGATCAGCGGACATTTACCTTTCTTTAGGGCACAAACATGAATTTCATAGATGTCAGGACAGGTGCAATAAGGCATACCTTTTTTCTGCAAAAATCGCATGCCCCTTGTGCGCGCCGCTTTCTGTCAGTGGGGTATGGATACATAGATGTGAATGTGAGGGAAAACACTGACAGAGTGCTTTAATTAATAGTATCATAATCAGTGTACAGATCCCGTTCAGCACTGCAATGATTGAATGAGTAAACAGGGAAATTGTATGCATTTCACGTGGCACGAATATTTCGGGAGAGCCTACCAGTTAGCGCCGCGATTACCTTCTTCTAAACTTCAGTTCCTCGACTGTATTATGTATGTATCTCTGACTCTTCATCGATTTCTCAGCCAATAGGAAGACTACTCCGCGTAATTTTGATCCTCACTTGGCGGTTCAAACTTTTCAGTATCATAGCTCATAGCTCAAGATTCCCGTCTGCGGGGAAAGTGGCACATTAGGCCCTCCTGGCTTCTGGCTCCATGGTTCGAAATCGGAACAATGTGGGACTGCAAATATGCAAGCTGAGAATATAAGTCCCATGGCAAGACGGGTAAGCAGTTCAAGGTTATGGACGTTGGTATGGCATCTATCTTTCAACAAATTTTGCTCAATTCATGTTTCGACTTCGCGGTAGGTAATTGAGAGTTATACCCTTCGGTCCATTGGTTACAGTTTGATTGATACTGTCCCTTAAAAAAACTTTCACGCACTCTCGTACTGTATCGGCCATCCGTCGGGTTATAGGGATGTCGTTGAGCAGAGTGAACAGCTGTAGTTCCGTTCCCCCTCAACTCAACGACAAAAACTTGAAAAATCAAAATCATCTCTTTGCAGTCTTCGAAAGGCAGTGCGGTGCTCAGGGTACCACGCAGCGCCATGACCTTGTCCGGAGCCTGCAAATGATGTTCAAACGCATGGATCCCTTCCAATTCAACCTCGATTAGCTAGTTCAATAGTATTTTTGACCCCAATGGGTTTCTTCATCGGCGGTCATATCATGCGTTCAAGAAGAGTAAAGCTGCAGGCCTGTGAAGCAACGGCAAACAGTATACGCGGAGGAGGTATCTTTACTTATCTCGCAGCTTGCTGTTACCAATCACTTGGGCCTACATATTTTAGAGTTGAAAACCGGTTAATAGAACGGAAGAACAAGTCATCGTTCTTACGCATTTTGGAGCTCATTCGGAGGTCAGTTGAACACCGACTGATTGTGACCGAGTGCATCATGTTTCGTATTATGTATTTAGGAGGCTTGAATCCAAGTCTGTGGAGGTGTGGGAGTTGGAAGCTGATCTATAGAGGAACGACTTCAATGAGGCGCTCAAGCATCCGTCGACAACAACCCGCAAGCATATGGACACACCGGAAGGTTTAAAAAATTCTGCTCAGCAGATTGAATAAAGTGTGGAAAGGTCAGGCGATAAGCCTCAAAAAGCACCATCAGTTTTTGCGGCTACTATGAGCAGATTGCCGTTGTTGGTGCGCAGTCATTACTGATGGGCCATGGCGCAATTTTAGCTGCCGTTGACGGAACTTGAGATGATGACCCGAGTCCGCTGTACAGAGGGGTCAAATTATGCAGTCTATAACAAGATGATGCAATTTGAGAATGTTATTTCTAACTGGCCGACTAGCTCAGTTGGTTAGAGCGTCGTGCTAATAACGCGAAGGTCTTGGGTTCGATCCCCACGTTGGCCATTTTTTGGAGTATTTTTTTGCCCAATATTTGTTATCCTCATGTTACGGCCACATTAATGTCTAGTCTGGTTAAGGTATTTACTTCTACGTAAGAAGTGGGAACTCTTGTCCTTTTATAACGCTCCTTCATTTGCCTCGAAGCGTTCTAAACTTTTCTCCACCTTCGATGCATCTCCCATGTTTTCGTCGCTACTAACCCCTAGCTCCTTTCCCTCTCTCTCACACCTCTCACAAGGGCACGCAAATTTCCAGCCACGAGCAAGCTCCATCCTCCGTCTTCTCCTGCAATCAACGACGCTTTCACCCTCATGCTGCGTCACATCAACGTACGCTACAGTAAGTTCTTCACCGGCTTTGAGGTCGCGCGTGGCTATAAGGTGCACTTGAGAGGTTCCAGCATCAAAAGAGGGGCGAGCGCTAGGTTCGCAGGAATGTGCAAGGTAGGAGGAGACGGTGTATACTGCACTACCGATTTGGCGGGAGGTTCCAAGGGGAGTACGGGTTCTCTCAATGTCTTCTGGACGATCGTTTGTAAGAGGCTGAAGAAAGCGTTTGAGCTCGTACTTCGGAGGATAGAGAATTCGTACCTTGTCATCACGTCCACCATTATAGAATACACCATATGCATTGTACGTCATCTTCCCCAAAAGGGTAGCATACCTCTCATCCGTAGCCAAAGCATCTAAACCAGGCATCGCACTATTCAACACCTCTGTCAATAGGTTCAAACCGTTCTTTGGTAAATTCACATCAACATATCTCAACCGCTCAAAATGATCAGCAAGAAGGTAATCTCCACCATCGGCGTCAGTAAAATCTGCCTGATCGCTTATAGTCGTTGTCTTCGTCGATGTTGAGGATATCAATTTAGACATCTCGACATTGATCTGACGGGCGATGAACCGAGCGACGAGAAGAGGTGCTGCGTGGCCAAGCGCCTCTGTTTTGAGGTAGGTCGCGAATTGTGCCTGGGCTTTGCGTCGTTCGTTGAGTTTCTCGGGAGTGATAGGATCCAAAGGAATTTCCTGAGGTAAAGGACGTTCGAGGGTGAAAAGAAGATTGTGGTGTTCAAATTTGGCGGCAGATTGGCAGGCGACAGAACAGTAGATGGTTTCCAAAGCAGGGCTTTCGGGCGATTTGATAGACATAGAAAGTTCGACAGCACGGAGACAATGGGAGCAGTGAGTTCCTGCTGCGTGCAGGTCAGAGTCGAGAGCAGCGACGATGGGGAATTCCTGTGGTATCATTATTCAACGATGAGCGGGTATCAAACTCAGATAACACATACCTTGTATATGACTTCACCCGCTTTGACATCCTTGGTAAGGACCAAAGCTTTCTTTGAAATATCACCCACTTTGCGAGTTTCTACCTTGACACCAAGTGATTTCGGGGGAAATTTCAGATAATACCCTACAAAAGATTGCACAAGCTATAACTGTGCCCACTCGAGCTAAATCTCACACGATCTTACCTTCGACTCTGTCTTTTACCTGAAATGATAGAGAAATAGAAAGAGAATATATTAGAACAGATTGGCAAGACGATCAAGCAAAGCAAAATGCGTAGAGTTATATCCGTGGTAGTTCTGGCTACAACTTTTTGACATGGAGGGTGTACAGATGGCGATGATTATTTATATCATTCATGTGGAGATCTTGTCCCACTCCTGCGAAGATGCCTCAGAAGGAGGCCCTCTGACCGGACTCGTTTCGTCGTCGAGGTCGTCCATGCTGGGGTTCGGAACAGACATACTCACATCAAGATTGGTTAATTCAATGACCAGCTATATGGCGAAACGAATGAGAACGCGTCGAGTAGAGACAACCAAACAATACGGACCTTGAAGATTGGTTCCGGGACAGTTTTTTGGTATATCACCATCAGCTCCACGGGAGATGGGTAGACTCGGAGGGCACGGTAGAAAGCTAGGGCTGCCGGAAGGCTGAACATAGGACCTACAGTAAGTTATAATTAGTTGACGAAGATGACGAGCGTCAAATGGTTCGCACCCTGGAGAGATAACTGTTCGCCTGAAGCGACCTGAGCCATGAAGTATGCCTCCTTTTGCTCGGGCGAAGCGGGAACTTGTTCTGCCTTGACTTGCTCCAAGGCATCACGAAGTTCGCCAGCGCTCACAGCACTTGAGTCAGGTGGAAGAGAGGCCTTCGAGGACGCGATGGACTTGTCTACGCGTTTTTTGTCCTTTTCTGTGGAGAAAAACCGTTTGAGAAAGAAAACATGAGGCGAAAGCAACGAGACTGACTTAATTTTTTCCGAAAGTCAACATCATTTCGACGCTTGTAGTCAAAGTAGACAGCATAGGCGACGATACTGAGCGCAGCGATCCCAGCGATAGTGACCACACTGGTCGTCCTTGAACTCATTGATGTGAAGGAAGAAAGAGACAAGACGTGATGACGAAATTTCGGAAAAGAAGTTTTTGTCATCAAAATCAATTCAGCATTCTCCTTCCACTCAAGTCATTTCGACTTTTTTTCCTCGGTCCTGGCCGCCATGAACGGCAGCGACAACGAGACCATTGTTATGACCTCGGCACTACATCTTATACCTCTTGCTAACGATACTGAAGTGGCCGCTGGTCTTTCCGCTCCAATCAACTCAACCAACGACGCTCTTTCCCTGGACTTTCCTGCTTCACAAATTCATGATGAAAACAACGATTATACGGCGTTGACAGATGGAAATAGTAGTCTGTCACTATCTGAGCAAAATGATCTCCTACCAATCAAACACGAGGATGAAGGGTTGGATCTGACCGCTGGTCAGGTTGAGATGCTGGAACCGGATGGGGAGCCCGGCAATGATAGCGGCGGTACTGGCGTTGTTAGCGACGATGAACAAGAGTATCTTCAAAGCGGTGATCATGAAATGAAGCGCGTCAAGGTTTGCATAACCACTCGACTGACACGCGTGTGTACTTAAACAGTTTTCTCTAAAAAAGGTATACGTGCTTGTTGGTTCTCAATGGATGGACAGAGGGACCGCTTTTTGCTTCGGTCATACCTCCGAGGATGGATCTGAAGCACTTCTGACGGCCCGTTCAGAAAAGAATATGGAAGATATCATCCTTAGCACGACCATTCGCACGACTGACGTTTACCAACGACAACAAGGTCCGACTCATATTTATACTCGTGTGCATGCGCTCATATTGCGCCAGAAACTCTGATTGTTTGGACAGAGCCAGATGGTGTCGACTATGCATTAAGTTTCCAGGATTCGGAGGGCTGCGCCGAAGTTTGGAGCTTCATCGTCGACATTCAAAGGCACATGAGTGGCGCCAGTAAGTCTGTCGGTCTTGCATCGCTCATAGCAAACCCTTACATTCGCGAAGCAGCGGAAGAGCACGGCTCCATTACTCTCGACCCATCTTCTCCTCTCCCAGAGCCTTCGTCCATTGCGACCGCTGCCATTATTCGTACCGGTCACCTACCTAATCCTCACATGGGCATGATTGGAGAAATAGACAAGGCAATCAAGACACTGGCTAGAACGCAACCGGTCAAGGAGAAAATATGTGAATATATCCAAAATGAGGTACGTCTCTCAGATGTCCTTTCATTGTATCGCTGTACCGTCCTATGAATATCAATACATGAGCTCTTTGTACCCTCTGCAAAGGCTAAGCGTAACTTCTTTACAGGATTATATCAAGCAGCTCATTAAAGTGCTTCATCAGGCCGAGGAATCCGAGAGTATAACGAATCTGCATGCACTTTGCAGCCTTATGCAAACCATACGTACGTTGAGCTTGTTTCGGTACCGCACAATCAGAGTCTTCACATCTTCATTGCAGTCATGTTGAATGATCACGGCATATACGATCTAATACTTGAAGATGATTACTTCTTCCATGTCTGCGGCATGCTTGAATGTGTGTCTCTACGTTCTGTTGACGTCTTCACTCTATCTGACCACTTCTTACCTTCAGACGATCCTGATTTTCCTGCGCACAAAGCCAACTTTCGCGAATTTCTGTTACAAGGTACCCGCTACCATGAACCCGTCCTCATTCGAGACTTCAGTATTCACCGCAAGATCCATCATACATATCGACTACAATTCTTAAAGGACGTAGTTTTAGCGAGAATATTGGACGATTCTACGTTTAATGTCTTGAATTCTAGTATCATCTTCAACCAGATGGACATTATTCAACACGTGCAGCAGGACAACGCGTTCTTGCGAGATATTGTCAAGTTGTATGTCGACGAAGATATGCTCTCAGGTGGAGGAAAGAAGGCACAAGCGCAGCAGCATCAGCTTGGTCCCAAAGTGAATGGTCAGTTAGAGTCCTCGGAATCTTCAGACCCGGCGACCGCATCAAACCCCGCGAACGAAGCCCAACCTCCGCCCAAAGATTATCTACCCCTGTCAACATCTTCTCCGCAAGCTCCCACCCCTAGCCAACAACAACCATATTCTTTCGCTCCTCCCGAAGATATGTCGGAAGCAGCTCTTGAGCTGAGACGGTCTGTGATATACTTGATCCAGCACTTATGCGTGATGGGAAGGAATGTGCAACTTCCTGCCCGACTGGCACTGTTCAGGACATTAGTTGACCGGGGTGTACTTTTTGCCATCCAATGGGCGTTAGGTCTGTCTGAGAAGGAACCAACAAGCAAGGCGATGATAAGTGCAGGCGGGGAGGTCTTGGCTGCTTTGCTCGACCACGATTTGGGGGGCGTTCGAGGCCATGTATTAAAGCAGGTCGTAGCGATCGACAAGGAAAGGGCGGCAGGGAAGCGAGGAGCCGATAAGGCGGAAACAATTGTAGAGCTGTGCTGCCGGAATTTATCACAGAGTAAAGATTTGGCGGTCCAGAGCCAGATTGGGGATGCGTTGAAAGTATGGTTAGACGTACCCCTTGCGACAGATAACTTCTCCTCGGGAGGTTCTGAAGCCACACAAGTGCGTAATTTTTTCCCTCTACTTGATTGTAGAATCAGACTTGTAATGGGGCAGGCAATGGCATCAAAAATGACTCGTAAAGATGAACCCGGAACGGAACGGTTCATAGAGTACTTCTACAAGCATTGTGTTCAAATCTTATTCAAACCCTTGTACGATCTTCCGGACTGGAGGGATGTAACCGGTATGGTTCATCTCCATTTACCCCTTACCCCGTTTTCTGATTTCCTTACACAGACTCAATACATCCATTGGCGCGCGAACAGACCAATCGATATGTGTACTTGTGCGATATGCTGTACAACTTCAGCCTGCAGCATCAGTTTCGAAGTCATTTCTATATACTGTCTACAAACGTTGTTCTCAAAATTGCCTCACTCCTGAAGGCCAAAGAGAAGCATCTACGGCATGGTAAGATCAGGTTATCTTCAGATTCATCACTCACTTTTTGACTTGTGCTTTTCTCAGCTGCTTTTCGAGTTTTCAGGCTGTTGCTCAAACAGAACAATCACAACACAATGTCTCAATTCATGAAGCATGACATTTTAAAGCCAATCCTTGACCTGACAATACAAGAATCGCAGCGAGATAACCTCCTCAGTTGCTCATGTCAAGAGTTCTTTGAGCATATGCGGCGAGTATGTAACGCCTTCAGGATATTTGATCACGACCCTCATCAATAACATTGCCACGTAGGAAAACATGAAGGAGCTAATTGGCTTCTGTCTGACAAAGCACGAAGCTGAGATAAAAACTCTGACTGAAAGTCACCTCGGCGGTCAGCGGTTCCAGCTCTTCATTCGCAGATGGGAAATGAACAATGAACCCATGCCTGTCGAGTCAAAATCAGAGAAGTGCGTGGAACGCCTGTCCATATTTATTCTTTTAACCCCATTTGTTCATTGGTTTGACCAGAACCGTCGACGCTCGCGGTTGGCCAGTCGGAAGTCGTGCTCTCGAAGCGGAGGAGGAAGACTACTTCAACGGAGACGACGACGACGACGATTTTGTGCCTGCTATCAGTCACTCGTGGTCCAGAGGAAATGGCGCGTCTTCTCCTATACCGAACTCTAACGGCTTGAAACGCAAACGTCGCATGGCCGTCGCTGGAGCTCAGTCAAACAAGGTGACACGACCAAATAACCTTCCGCTTCGTCCTCAGCACTTTGGATCTCTCGTTGATTACGAAGACGATGAAGAGCCGGTCTCAATCGATATCACAGAAGATCCTTCCGCATCTTCATCCCGGTCTCCCAACGTTCCTCCATCTAGTCCTAAACTTACGAATCGTCAAATTTCCTCACCCTCGAACGGCTTTCCACCCAAACGCCTGGCTTCAGTTGAGGAGGAAGAGGAGGAGGAAGATAACATGCTGGAAGCTCTTGTCTCCCGGTCTCGGCCGCAGTCTCCTGCACCGGGTATGATGGTAGGTGCTGATTCTCTCGGACCCATGAGACCAGGTGAGAAGAGACGGCGGAATGATGATGACGAAGACGACGAAGAGCTACTCGACCGATTGTCAAAGGCTTCTAAAAAGCCTGATTTAGGAAAGCAGAAGGACTCGTCTGGAGGATTGTCCATCTCGTTGATCAATCGCAACAAGACGGGAGATGACCCACCCAAAAAATTCAAACTTAAAATTGGGGCGGCGAAAACAGGTTCGACGACCTTGTCTAAACCTCCTTCACCATCATCTGCTACTCCACCACCTTCACAGCCAGGCGCGAAAAATGGAGATACTGGATGATAGGGCTAGGTTTGGATTTTTGCTCTGGTAGCTTTTTGGATTATGTGGGACTAGTTGTATACTATACATGTTTCTGCTACATCTATATCTGTCATGTCCGTAATTATTTGTTGTTCTCCGTTAAGCATGCCAAATTGTCTGTAGATTTGTTTTGGAAACTCTGCATGGATCTCTGCACATGCTTTGTTGTAATGTCGTTACTCGAGAATAATCATAGACTGGGATGTTCTGGCTCTTCTCCATGATACTCGGCTGTGATGATTGATTCGGGTTCGGGTATTGCATATCAAATATTAGTGATAACTCGTACACGATAAATGAGACTATTAGTGATACGTATATTGGTCCAAACATGAGTATCGAAGAGGAAAATAATTCCTTGACATGGCTTGATTGCTTTCCTTCTCAATGACATCCTCATTGCATGTTCGGAACAGCTCCGTTAGCTACCGCTTGTTTCATCAATGACTCTTCCCCTTCCTGCAAATGCGGCTGCAGGTGCTTTGCCTGTATACCTCTGTACTTAAGAGCATAATCGCGACATGCCTGGACACTCTTTGTAAGTTCCTTGTCCTCCCGGTCCAGTGCCTGTACCCTAAATCCAGGGAAATTGTGTTCCAGCAATGCCTGGAGAGTAGGCAGCATCGCTTTATCAGGAGAATACGTTCCGGAGTTATTATCAATTAGTACTTCCCAGTCGACCGTCTCGTCGGGCATCGAATCATTGAAATCTTGCCATCCCACCCAAGCACCATCCTTCGCACGCGGACGAGGATGGAATTCACCAGAATACCGCACCCGTTCGCAACAGTTGGCGTGCAATGCATGTTTTGAGGCAAAATCGACGAAAAAGGCAGCGCCAGTTTCGGAAAAACGCATCGAGTCGTCTTCAGCAGATATAATATACGTATACACCGCAGGTTTGACACGATGCGCGAGGGATGTTTGTGTCTGTGTAGTCTGGAATGCGTTGGGGGCTACATGTGCGGGTGTGGGTTGATCTTGCACGGGAAGATATTCCTGGTCACTTCCAATGATACCCTTGGGGTTAAGTTTTTCGCCGTGAAAAAGTTTGAGCACGTCTGCGGCAGATTCAATCACTCCAAAACCATTGGAAGTACTACGGGCATAGAGCAACTTGTGACCGGCTTGAATACCAGTGCGTACCGCGAGGGAGGTCGCACCAGTCCCAAAAATAGTTTGAGCCGCTTTGTAATTGACATTCCAATGTTGATATACTTCCTTGAAGTATATAGAAACACCAACGAGATACATTTTCCAAGTGGAATACAAACGGGCATCATCCAAGTTGGTTAATCTGCCCACAGTGGGTGATAGATGTCGCGAGTAGCGTATTGGGCCGTCAAATAAATATCGGGGTTCTGGCGGGTCAGGAGAAGGAGTAGAATCGATCTAAGCCGGCAAGAAACATGAACCAGGGTACCAATATGATAACAGAACGGACCTTTAGCCAGAAAGTTCCTCTACTTCTTCTGAACAACGGACCCTCAATCTCTACTTCCTTCGCACCGGTTGCCACACTGGTCCTGAATTTTCCGATAAAATCATCAATAGGAGATCCAATATCTTTGTCCAAAACCTCTACAAGCAGATCTGCCGTTATCGGGACGTTTCTTACCCGCCATGTTTCATTCCAGACGGGAGTAAGCGTATTCATCTTCACTGTGGAGCTAGAATACTAGAATGAGCTTCTAGGAAGTCATGGAAGATATGATACTCACACCATCGAAACCTCATCGTCTATTTTGGCTACAAAATAAGGATCCGCAGTACCGACTACATCCAATTTTGGGATCCCAGAAGCACCAATGAACTAAGTTCAGGATCATCTTCACGTCTTTTAAAATACCCAAGCAATATACGCACCTTGATTACCAAGTCCACACAAGGCACATCCAGTTTGTCCTCGACTATTGACTTGGTAACTTTTGCAAGATCGTGAGCGTTACCTGTCGCTGTATGTACTGCACCTGCTACTTTCTCTACAAGCTTTGTGACACTGAGTGGATTCCTTTGGCCGCCTGGCATTGGAGATTTGGGTGTTGAATAAGAGAGTGGTAATGGAAAGTTAGCAACAGTAAGCGCTTGGCTTGGCAATGACGCAGCTGACCCGAAATTAGGTTCAGAATGTAAAAGCTGCGGGACGCATAGAACAGACAAGTGGCGGTTTTGATCTAGCTCTTCGAAAGGACGGGGGAAGCGAGCGTTGGCGAGCAAAATCATTTCCAAACACCGACATGAGAATGGAACAGTTGAATTGAGAACAGCAGACTCGGTGAACAAATCCAGTAATTACATTCACAAAACATCTTTTAGATTGGTTTTGCCACTGCCTCTTTCCAGCGGCTTGGGCTGAGTCGGGGCAGGTTTCCAACCGATCTAAGAAACAAACAGTCGGAACGATGTGATGGGTGATAGCATAGAATGTACCATGAAAATCACTTGGAATGTGGCCGGAATAGTACCGTCTTCGTTGCCATGCAATTCTACGAGATATGCAATATCAGCGAAAGTTGGATGGGGAATAAAAGTAGGTTGACCTTTATATATAGCTGACGCCGCCGCGAGGGTATCACGATGTATTATATGTCGTCTGCAATGATGACGAGAAAGTCAGAGAGGTCGCTGAAAAGGAAGTTGGAGCGACAGACCGTCCAAGAACTGCGTTGCTTTCGCCCATGTCACGCAAATCATCCATTAACTCCCACATACTTGGGTAGGCTACTTTGACCTCGTCGATGTCGACAGTGAGTAGGGTGAACCCCGCTCGACCGAGCAGATTGGTTACATCTCGAGTATCTGTAAAACTATTGCTCAATTCTTCCGTTCTAGTATCGAAGGTTCTATAACACATACCGGTCATGGGTGAGACGTGCGGAGAAATGCCGCCTTCACGATCGACTTCGGCAAGTTGGAGCGCGGTTCTGCGCAAAGTAAGCGGAAGTTGAGCATCCACGAAGCAACCATTTGATTAACCTTAGTTCAAAGAGAGTTTCGCCTCCAAACATAGCACCTAAGAAGAGCCCGTCTGGCTGCAGAGCTTCCTTGATTTGGATAAGTATTCCTGAAATATGCGTTAGATACCTCCGGACATAACTGACCTTAGTACAAACCCACCAGGAAGATCATTCACCCAGTGTAGACTCAGGCATGACACAATGGCTTCCTGTGTGTTGGGATTTATCACCTGAAGCAGATTTTCTTCGTCTGCATGTATCCGCTCCACCTCAACTGTGTCTCGGTCAAACTCAGGTGCGGCGTGGACAGGTGTGAGGTTTCTAACCTTCAAACTCAGAGTCAGGATCACGGTGTAGAGCCCCGTCTTTTAGATTGCTTAAAGTCAAGAAACGCAGTGTAAACCATTGAGTTCATGACGCACGACTAGAATCAATCATGATGCATTTTCGTGTTGTACTTGGGTCTAATAGCTTCGCGAAGTGACCTGAGCCAGAACCAAGGTCGACTATAGTGCTGAATTTGCGTTTGATATCCTGGAAAGAGTATTGGAAGGGCCGAAGCGGTGGAGGAGACAAAAGAGGTACCTCCAACCGTTCCATCATTCTATCAGCTATCTCGTCTCGCACATATTCGACCGTTCTGCTGGAAGCTCCACCATTCTTGTGAGCGGCCGTGTCTCTTTGCTTTCGTTTTGTTTCGCGGTCAAATACTTGAAATGGGCCCAAGGTATGTGTTGTGAGGCTTGGAGATGGACCGGAAGAGGAGATTGTTGCGTATCCACGCGTTTGTGTGCGGAGAAGACGAGCTTTGGTAAGTGACCGTGAAGTAATAACATTCATAAGAAAATTTTGTTTCTTTCGGGTTGGTACAAGTCTTTTATCCGGCTGCAATACGCTTAATTGATATTTTTGCATCTCATAAACATCAGAGTTACTAAATATAGTAACTCTTTGTAAGGTTTTCCGTTCTTGACCCTAGCAGAGGAAATTGACATTATTATTACTGTTGATCACTTTCAACTCCAAGACTCTGCTCTGTTTCTATGAAATGCAAGAACAACCTCATGTAGTAAGTTTTTGATGTAATATGCAAGTTCTAATTAAGCACGCCTTATTAAGGATAACACGAAACTTCTTTCATGCATTCATGTAGTAAGCTATAGTGAACCTTCAACTTCACCTACAAGACGATTCTTCAGCTCATGTCTGGGCTGCTCAGGAGCCTAGTTCTCATGTAACAAATCACGGTGAAAGAGTTTCACCGCGCAAAAAAAAACTTTCAAACAATCCAGATCCACCGAGACAATCTATTTGTGCAGGAAACATTCCTACTGAGGCTGCACAGCGTGCTATTAGTAGCGGCACAAATGTTTTCTATGCTCTCATGAGCATCATGTGTGCAAACGTAAAGCTGTGTCAAGCATTGCCCATTAGTCTTGCCGATATAGATCATCTGAGACGCATAGGAAACGCCGTTGGCTCCAGCTGAAACGTAGACTTTGGACTTTTGACTCACTCTCACATGGCCACTACTAGCCGTCACCGTCGACATATATATAGAGAGGGCTGAGCTATGTTGAAGATGTCCTCCCTTCCACGCCCTCATTTATCCCGTCGTCACTTCCACAGAATATGTTCACTACCAGTCTCTTTGCTATTCTTGCTCTCTTTGGTTCTGCCCTCGCCCAGGGTTGCGCTGAAGCTGAGCGTTTCGGTGGCCTTACAATAACCCCCCAACCTATTGTTCTTGGGCAGGTAAAACCTGGTGAATGCCTCGTATACACATTGCACTGACACACGGATATCTACTTCACAGGAAATTACCTTTGAGGCCAATTTCACTTGTGCCATTGAGCTTGGTTATGCCCCAGTTTACACCGACTATACGTTGGTTGTTCCAGCATCCAATAATTCAGGGTAATTCAACTAGTAAGAATGTTCATTGATGATCATCGCTAACATTATGCGTTTTCAGTTTCCAACCCCCTGTCTACTTTGCCCGTCGTGATGGGCCAGCCAGTGGTATTGATAATTTCACGGTCACTGTACGCAATCTGTTGGAAGTGTCAGGCTTAGAGCCCCCGCTGATTCTTATTTCCCTAGTTTGACCCAACATATTCCGCATTCGTGACCTATCCGGATGCACAGTACGACATTATCCTTGCCAGTACACATGCTGCTCAAAACGATAGCTACGGCTCTACGTTGACCACTGGATCCATCTCCTACGGTGTTTCCATCACGCAAGCATCTGATTAGATGCACGATAATTTGACGCACGCTCACAAGTGGACTTTGCTTGTGGAAAATATCTGTAGATCGTGGATGATTGTACATCTATCTTGATTTAGATATTCTACCATCAAATAGAAAATTACACTTTTGCCTCGCAGCCGTGTACAATTGGTGTTTTTTTTGCTGCTTGTGTTCAGCATGAACGGTTACTTCTTTGTGCTGGCTCATGTTAGTACTCACAGTTAAGCATTTCGAAGTCAACTAAGCTGATTGGACGCTACGAGTTTTTTGCACAAAGTTCCGGGATAAGTCGCCGAAGGTGGCGGCTTATCAGAGGATAAGATAGCAGGCGTGTGAGAATCGGCACAGCGCTATGAGGCGCTTATCCATCTT